>PIJE02002768.1:17500-32130 GCA_002895965.2 Coryphaenoides rupestris | reverse complement strand
GCCGCATAAAAAATGTAATAAAGACCTGCTCCCCTCTCGTCTCCTATCTCCTCGTCTCTCCTCCTCTCTCCATCCTTTATGGATGAGCTGGCTGCAGACGTCAGTTCAGATGTCATTAGAAAGGGAAAAGGGGGATTAACCAACATAATCCTATATCTTTTAATCCACCAAAGAAAATCCGTAATCCGACCTAAACCGAACGAGACCCAAAACTTAAATTGAAAAAAAAAAAGAATAATAACAACATATGGGCAAGTTTACTTAAATATTGGAATTTATTAACAAAATATACACTGTTTATTTACATCGGCAGTAGCAATAAAACAATAACAATGCCAACATCTAGGTAATAATCTGTACATTGATAGTGGTCAAAATGACGGCGGAAATAACAAAATAAAAAAAAGGCTGAATTGTAAGTTTCTGCATTAATTCCGTTAAAAGAGATCATTGGGGCAGAGAAGTTGTCTCAAAGCATCAAGAAACCTCAAGTATTAATTCGGACATTTAATACTGCAAAGACTATAATAATGGTGGGACTAAAATGTAAACACAAACACATGAATTTCTCTGCAAATAAATATCAAAATGAAAGCCCCAATTGACATGAATTCATACAGGAAACCAGTTCTGGAAAAGGCCCAAAAGTGTGTGTGTGTGTGTTCAGATGACACAGTGTGTGTTGAGAATCTGGCGGGCCAGGTGTGTGTTGCCGCTGGCCTGGTAGATGAGGGACAGGTTGAAGGCGATCTCTCTCCTCAGGTCAACCTGATCGTCCTCGATACCCTGCACACACACACACACACACACACACACACACACACACACACACACACACACACACACACACACACACACACACACACACACACACACACACACACACACACACACACACACACACACACACACACACACACACAGAGAAAGTCACTGACTAAATGGCCAAGTAATCAGTCAGTAGAATCAAGGAATCAAGTTTATAACATCAACTTCAAAACATTTCCTGTGAAAGATATGCACTCAGAAACACAGCAAATGCTAAATGTTAATGCTAATTAAGAGGCAATGCTACATCTGACTTAACTATATACTGTGTGTGTGTGTGTGTGTGTGTGTGTCTGTGTGTGTGTCTGTGTGTGTGTGTGTAGGATACTTAGAATCCATGTTGTTACAATTTGGATAAATAGACAAGACAATATGAAAACATGTAGAAGAGTTAATAATGAATAAATAAATAAATAATTATGAAGTAATTACTAAATCATTATTAACATTAAAGTGCATGTGTGTGTGTTAAAGTGCATCTAAAGTGTGTGTGTGTGTGTGTGTGTCTACCTCCAGGACAGCAGGGGGCAGTGTGAGGGCCTTCTGGTAGTAGTGGATGGCCAGGTGCGCCAGGCCCATCTGGTGGAGGGCACGGCCCAGGTTGTACATGCTCTCCTGGCACTCGCCGCGCAGCTCCACGTAGCGCCACAGGAAGGAGAAGCCCTGCACACATGCATACACACACGCACACACACGCATACAGACACACGCATACAGACACACACATACATACAGACACACACACATGCAAACACACATGCACACACACACACAGACGCACACACACACGCACACACATGCAGGCAGACACACGCAGGTGCACAGACACACACAGACGCGCACAAACACACGTGCACGCAGACACACACACAGACACAGACATGCAGAGACGCACACACGCACACGCAGACGGACGGACGGACGGACGGACGGACGGACAGACGGACAGGCACGCACACACACACACAATGTAAATACATGTCCATTGTAAATCAGCATTTTACCCAAAGCGACCAGCGGTAAGTTTGTATTGATTTGTAGGATCGAACCCAGAGGACACACACACACACACACACACACACACACACACACACACACACACAACCCCCCCCCCCCACCTGCAGCAGCAGGGGGTGTCGCTTGGAGACGAACTTCTGCGAGGCCATGTGGAAGAAGGTCAGGCCCACGCACAGGCTGTACATGGGGTTGCCCCCGTGAGTCCGGAACGCCTGCATGTACTGGCCTGGAGGGGGAGGAGGGGGAGATCATGTGTATTAGACACACAATTATAACCTCAAAATGAGAGTGTGTGTGTGTGTGTGTGTGTGTGTGTGTGTGTGTGTGTGTGTGTGTGTGTGTGTGTGACAGCGTGAGAGAGAGGGGGAGTGTGAGGGAGTGTGTGAGTGTGAGAGAGTGAGAGGGAGTGAGAGAGTGTGTGAGATTGAGAGACAGAGGGAGTGTGTGTGAGAGATTGAGAGAGAGGGAGCGAGAAAGAGATACAGAGAAAGTGAGCGAGATAGAGAGAGATAGAGATAGAGAGAGAGAGAGAGAGAATGCGAGTGTGAGAGTGTGTGTGTGTGCGCGCAAAGAGATACATTGTCAAGTTCATCTTGATGACAAAGTGTGTACGTGTGTGTGTGTGCGTGCTGGTGTATGTGCACGTGTGTGTGCGTGCACCTGTGTGTGCACCTGTGTGTGTGTGTGTGTGTGTGTATGTGTGTGCGCACGTACCCAGGGCGTGCTTGAAGCTCCCGGACACCATGGCGTTGTGTCCGCAGAGGACACACAGGGCGTGGTTCTCCGGGTTCTTCAGCATCAGACGCAGACAGAAGCGGTGGTGGCGCTGGTGCTGCGAGTTCAGAGTCACCTGGGGGGGTGACAACAACAACAACAACAACAACAGGTAAACAAGAGACAACAAGGAAACAACAAACAGCCGTAGCACAACACGGAGGTAAGCAACACACACACACACATGAAAACAACACAGACACCATGTACCACACATCAACAAGCGAACCCACAGGTAAACAACAACAAACAACAGGTAAACAACAGGTAAATGATGACAAACCACAGGTAAACAACAAACCACAAGTAAACAATAGGCAAACAACAGGTAAACAACAACAAACCACAAGTAAACAATAGGCAAACAACAGGTAAACAACAACAAACCACAAGTAAACAATAGGCAAACAACAGGTAAACAATGACAAACCACAGGTAACCAATAGGTAAACAACAACTAAACACACACCTGGTTGAAGACATTCCACAGCTGAGGTCTTTCAACGTCCGAGGTGTCCATCAGCATAATTCTAGAAAAAAAACAAAAAAGTAAACCACTCTCTCTCTCCCAGTCCTTAGTGAATCTCTCTCTCTCTCTCTCCCTCTCTCTCCTCCTCCTCCTCCTCCTCCTCCTCCTCTCCTCCCCTCTCCTCCCCTCCCCTCCCCTCCCCCCCCCCACGCTCTCCCAGGCCTTGGTGACGGTCTCGCTACCTGATGTAGTTGTAGGCCTTGGGGTAGTTGTGGTCCAGGAAGGCGGCCGACAGCCCGAAGAACTCGAGCTCCTTCCTCTTGGGCTTGTTCTCGTAGAACGAGTAGAACTCCATGGTGGAGTCCACCATAAGCTCCGCCTCCTTGTAGCGGCCCACATCGCACAGCGTGCTCACGCAGCCAACCAGGAGCTGCCACCACTCCTCACGGGTCAGCACACTGGTCTTCCCTGAGGGGGGGGCGGAGTCAGAGCCAGGGGAGGTGGGGTCAATGAAGGGGGTGTGGTCTGGGGGAGGGGCAAGGCGAGGAATTTGGGGGAACGCAGTAATGCAAAAGGTTTGAATCTGAGTCACAAAAAAGTGTTTTATGTTTATTTGTTGCTTTTTATAAAACAGTCCACCAAGACAAATCTTTCCTAAGAAGAATTTGTCTCAATAAACAAAACAATATAACTCAGTTAAGCTGTGTGTAGTTCATAGCTTAGTTTATTAAGAGAAGGAATTTGTCTTAGGGTTAGAGTTAAGAAAGTAATGTGTCTTAATTAACTAAGCTCAGCTATGTTTAGCTTAGCCTAGAACCAAAAACACACACAAACAAACAAACAAACGAACGCACACACACACACACACACGGACGTGCACACACAGGCAAACACACAAACAAACAAACACACAAACGCAGTCACACGCAAACAAACCATTGTGTGTGTGTGTGTGTGTGTGTGTCTGCAGGGTATCGAGGACGATCAGGTTGACCTGAGGAGAGAGATCGCCTTCAACCTGTCCCTCATCTACCAGGCCAGCGGCAACACACACCTGGCCCGCCAGATTCTCAACACACACTGTGTCATCTGAACACACACACACACACTTTTGGGCCTTTTCCAGAACTGGTTTCCTGTATGAATTCATGTCAATTGGGGCTTTCATTTTGATATTTATTTGCAGAGAAATTCATGTTTTGTGTTTACATTTTTAGTCCCACCATTATTATAGTCTTTGCAGTATTAAATGTCCTAATTAATACTTGAGGAGGTTTCTTGATGCTTTGAGACAACTTCTCTGCCCCAATGATCTCTTTAACGGAATTGTTGAAAGTAATAGATTAATGCAGAAACTTACAATTCAGCCTTTTTTTTATTTTGTTATTTCCGCCGTCATTTTGACCACTATCAATGTACAGATTATTACCTAGATGTTGGCATTGTTATTGTTTTATTGCTACTGCCGATGTAAATAAACAGTGTATATTTTGTTAATAAATTCCAATATTTAAGTAAACTTGCCCATATGTTGTTATTATTCTTTTTTTTTTTCAATTTAAGTTTTGGGTCTCGTTCGGTTTAGGTCGGATTACGGATTTTCTTTGGTGGATTAAAAGATACTAGGATTATGTTGGTTAATCCCCCTTTTCCCTTTCTAATGACATCTGAACTGACGTCTGCAGCCAGCTCATCCATAAAGGATGGAGAGAGACGAGGAGATGGGAGACGAGGACAGAGGAGACGAGAGGAGAGCGGGTCTTTATTACATTTTTTATGCGGCCTAAAAAAATAAATAAAACCCTTGCTCCATATAAATATAAAGTCCCCAGCAATCACTCGAACAGACATAACAGCATAAAACCACAAAATAAAGCAGCATTTTAACCCTGGTGGGTTGTGTCCTATGTGTTTTTCAATGGTGGGCGTCTTAGATGGTGGTGTTTGGCGCTTCTATGACACTACCGCCTGCTGCTGCTGCTGTGCCGGAAATGGGCGGGCGGGCGGAAGTGGTGAAGTACCCGCCCCCTAAATAAATACAGAGAATCAACGGCAGCGCGATTCCCTCTCCGTTGGCGAGGATTAAATTCAATAAAATCCGAGCGCCGAGCCGATATGATGAGCGTGATGGGGATGATTTCTGGAGATTCAGAAGAAAAAATGGATAACGCATTTTTATAAAAAAAATAAAAAAAAATACAAGAAAAAAATATTTTTTATCGGGGGATCCGAGAGCCACGGGATCAGCGGGAGGTGGCGGCGGGGCGACGCCGGGCGAGAGCGCTCTACCCCCGGCCTGGGAGCGGAGGACGCGTCGGTGGGCTGGAGGTCGGTCTGGTGGTGCTTCTGATTCTGGTTTTTGGTTCTGGTTCTGAAGGGTAAGCCGGACCATACTGATCTTTGTTATCTTTATTATTATTGTTATTATTATTATTATTATCATATTTTTTTCCATTGTTTTTCTTTATTGTAGGGGGGGGGGGGGGTCTGGATTGATGTTGATTTGGCACTGATTTTAAAATCTGTGCTCTGATTTTAGCTCAAGATGCAAGGATGTGTGTTGTGCAATACTTTAAACATCATTTTTTTTTATAATTGTGTGTGTGTGTCCTCATCCCTTAAAAAACCCCAACAACAACAAAAACAACAAATAAACCTTTAAAGCTTTTAAAGTTTGCAAACACTGTGTGGAGTTGGAGCATCAAGTGGCACTATAACGGGATTGACTTTCATAAAGATAATAATAATAATAATAATTATTATTATTATAGCCTCTATATATCTCTCTCTCTGTTTATCTTTATTTAACAGTGTGCCTCACGTTTTATGTGTATTTATAATTTCTATTTTCTATTATATCGCACAGTTTTGCGAGTTAAACTTCAGTTATTTCGTTATTAAAGGCGCGGTAGTTTTCTTCAGATCCGCGGGTCGGGACGTGCGGGGGGCGGGGCCTCGCTCCGTCGCCAGCCAATCACGGATCCTCGACGCGTGGCTGCGTGGCCTCCGATTGGTGGGCGGAGAGCGACCGCCCACTTTTGTACTCTGCGTCTCCAGAACAACGACTACGCGTGGTGTTTGCAGTCTTAACTTAAACCTTTAAGGATATAATAATAATAACAATAATAATTATTCAAATGTATTGAGCCAACAAGCAAACAAACAAAAACAATGACGGGAATAAAGGAATCCCCACTAAGGTGGTGCTTTAGGCCTACAGCTGACTGACTATTGTTTAGTGATCACCTCAATGTTTATTATAGGTTAAATGGATTGCAATTATACATCACTTTTATCCAAAGCTCTTTACAGTATTGCCTCACATTCACCCATTCATACACCGACGGCGGTGCCAACCATGCAAGGTAACAACCAACACGTCAGGAGCAGGTAGGGTTAGGTGGTGTCTTGCTCAGGGACACCTCCACACTTAGCTAGGAGGAGCAGGTAGGGTTAGGTGGTGTCTTGCTCAGGGACACCTCCACACTTAGCTAGGAGGAGCAGGTAGGGTTAGGTGGTGTCTTGCTCAGGGACACCTCCACACTTAGCTAGGAGGAGCAGGTAGGGTTAGGTGGTGTCTTGCTCAGGGACACCTCCACACTTAGCTAGGAGGAGCAGGTAGGGTTAGGTGGTGTCTTGCTCAGGGACACCTCCACACTTAGCTAGGAGGGAGCAGGTAGGGTTAGGTGGTGTCTTGCTCAGGGACACCTCCACACTTAGCTAGGAGGAGCAGGTAGGGTTAGGTGGTGTCTTGCTCAGGGACACCTCCACACTTAGCTAGGAGGAGCAGGTAGGGTTAGGTGGTGTCTTGCTCAGGGACACCTCCACACTTAGCTAGGAGGAGCAGGTAGGGTTAGGTGGTGTCTTGCTCAGGGACACCTCCACACTTAGCTAGGAGGAGCAGGTAGGGTTAGGTGGTGTCTTGCTCAGGGACACCTCCACACTTAGCTAGGAGGAGCAGGTAGGGTTAGGTGGTGTCTTGCTCAGGGACACCTCCACACTTAGCTAGGAGGAGCAGGTAGGGTTAGGTGGTGTCTTGCTCAGGGACACCTCCACACTTAGCTAGGAGGAGCAGGTAGGGTTAGGTGGTGTCTTGCTCAGGGACACCTCCACACTTAGCTAGAGGAGGGGGAGGACGGGGATCGAAACCAGCAACCTTCCAGTTGCCAAGCTCTCTAACCTCCTGGGCCACTGGTTGTCTTTCTTGGCTTTACTGAAACTAACAATGACCCCTTTTTTGAGATCTTGTGCAAATCTGCAAATTTACGGTCTTTAAACCCTCTAATCATTTAGAAACAGAAAGAGAGTAATTGAAAACAGATCCAAGTGCACGTGTGAGACTTTTTAAAAATGTTTCCATCTCCCAACATTACACAGCGAGTTACACAAGTGAGATGTCACACGCACACACGCACACACACACACACATGCATGATCCCAGATCCACGGGCCGCAGAGGAATGTGACGGCCGTGTGCGTGGGACAGGAAGCTAGCGTCTCATTGTTCTGCTGTCACGATATGTTATTTCAAGATGTGTGTGTGTGTGTGCATGTGTGTGTGTGTGTGTGCATGCATGTGTGTGTGTGTGTGTGTGTGCCATATCCATTGACCTTTTGCGTTGGATGAAGTTAAAAATACTTGAACAAAACACTTGGTGGGTCATCGTCATAGGACCTTATAGGCCATCAAGCATGATTACAAAATATAGAGCCTAATTATTTAAGACTACTTATTTATTTATTTATTTACCTACTTACGGCAGCAACTACTGCCCATATCTCGGCTATTTCTTTAAATAAGCATTTGTGTGTGTGTGTGTGTGTGTGTTGTGTGTGTGTGTGTGTGTGTGTGTGTGTGTGTGTGTGTTCGTGCGTGTGTGTGTGTGTGCTGTGGAGTATATTTAGTTACACAGTCTCTACTTATAAATAACTCAGGCGAGCAGAGGATGGAGAGCAAAGCAGGCCACCGGTTTGCATGAACGCTAACTAGCGTTAACACTGCTAAATATCGAGTTACCGATGCTAACTAGCATTAGGGTAACCAAGTATAATGTTAACAATGCTAACTAGCATTCGTGTTACCAAGTATAGTGTTACGAATGCTAACTCGCATTAGGGTTACCAAGTATAGTGTTACCAATGCTAACTAGCATTAGTGTTACCAAGTTCAAGTATAGTGTTACGAATGCTAAGTAGCATTAACGCTGTTAAGTGTCGAGTTACCAATTAATTTTAACCAAAGTATAAACGGTTTCCAATAGTAACGAGCATTAAGTGTTAACTAACAGTATAGTGTACCCGATGCTACTAGGCATTAGGTGTTACTAAAGTATTATTAAAAGTGTTACCATGGCTAACAACATAGGTTACTAAGTATAACTGTTACCAATGCTAACTAGCATTAGCTGTTACTAAGTATAGTGTTACCACATGCTAACTAAGCATTAGGTTACTAAGTATAGTGTTACCAATGCTAACTAGCATTAGTGTTACTAAGTATAGTGTTACGAATGCTAACTAGCATTAAAACTGCTAAGTGGTGTGTTACTTAACAACACCAATGCTGTCTAGTATGAATAAAATACTAGTTAAATGAACAAGCGGGTAGCATAAACAGCAATAACACACTAATAACTATCATTAACAATCACTACGATGTGATTATGCTACTGATCTCTCTCACACACACACACACACACACACACACACACACACACACACACACACACACACACACACACACACACCCCTGCCTGCCTGCCATTCCGGTGAACATTAGCTCGCCATAATGCAAATCAAATACAAAAAATGAGTAAGCCTTTTTCCTCCCTTCCATCTTGGGTGTGTGTGTGTGTGTGTGTGTGTGTGGTGTGTGTGTGTAAGAGCGTGTGTGTGTGTGTGTGTGTGTGTGAGTGTGTGTGTGTGTGAGAGCGTGAGAGCATGTGTGTGTGTGTGTGTGCACACTGATGGACATGGCGCCTGTGTTCTCTCTTTAGAGGTAATTCTTTCCTCTTCCGCACACACAAACACTCTCTCAGAGGACTACAGACCAGACCACTCTGGCTCTAGATGGGTGGCAGTAGCTCAGGAGGTTAGAGCGGTTGTCTGGCAACAGGAAGGTTGCTGGTTCGATCCCCGGGCTCTGCCTCCTAGCTAAGTGTCGAGGTGTCCCTGAGCAAGACCTGACCTGCTCCTGATGTGTTGGTTGTTACCTTGCATGGGTGAATGTGAGAGAAAGCGTGACATAAATGCAATCCATTTAGAACGTGCTAGAAGAAGCCGTCGGTGTGGGAAGAGGAGCCGATAAGAAATGGTTTATATTTAGTCGAACCACCCGGCGGTAGGATGTCACGAAACAATAGAAGTTCCACGTTTTTTCCGACACGGGTCAAAGAAGTACGGTGGTGGTGATGCAATCGCTTAGATTCCCATGTAATCGTTTAACAGACTGTGGAGAGCATGTACAGTATATGTTAAATGGTAGATAGATTGCATTTATACAGCGCTTTACAGTATTGCCTAACATTCACCCATTCATACACCGACGGCGGTGGCAACCATGCAAGGTAACAACCAACATGTCAGGAGCAGTTAGGGTTAGGTGGTGTCTTGCTCAGGGAAGACACCTCAACACTTAACTAGGAGGCGGAGCCCGGGGATCGAACCAGCCGGACAACCGCGCTTAACTCCTGAGCTCCTGTCGGCCCTACTGCCGCGTATGTGAGTGTGTGTTTGGGTTCTGCTGACTGAGGCTGAGTCTGGGGCTGCTGAGGTGAGGCTGCTCACCTGTGGTGCTGGTCCGTTAGTGATTCAGTGCACACAGGTTAAACCAGCCATCACCGCACACCCACACTCAAAGGAGAGCGAGAGCTAGCTTGTTACCACGTGTTCCAAAAACAACTGCTAGACAGATGTTTTATGTCAAACGACGCATACACTCAAATTTGAAGTAGGCCTCACCAAAAATGAGATCTTGAGGTCATTTTGTGTGTGTGGTGTGTGTGTGTGTGTGTGTGATAGTGAGAGTGAGAGTGAGAAAGTAACAGTGAAAGAGAGCGAGAGAGAGATTCAGACTGATTCCATGTGGTTTCACAGAGATTACGGAAGACGGCAAATCCGCATTCTGTTCTAATCCCACCGCTAGATCAAGGACACTCACCCCAATGTGTGTGTGTCTGTGTGCGTGCATGCGTGCGTGTGTGTGTGTCAGAAAGAAAGGGCCAAATATAGTTGTGTTGAATGTGTGCATGTTGACTATTACTAGCCAGCGTTGTAAATACTGTAGTGCGTGTGTGTGTGTGTGTGTGTGTGTGTGGTGATTGTGTGTGTGCGTGGGCTACTGCTAGCCTGTCAATATGCGATGGTGTTGCCAAACTCCGCCGATAACAGTAGCATACCCCCCCCCCCCCCCCCCCCCATCAGAGCTGGCCTGCATCCACCATCACTATTTATAAAGCTACTCGCAGCGTGGGAGCGCTTGTGGTGTTTTGTAGACTCTTGGAATCGCAGCAGAGGCTGAGCGCTAGCATGCCAGGAACTCCTAGTATGCTACGAAGCTCGCAGTGCTGTGAGCTTAGCACGCTGTGCACCCAGCATGCAATGCACTTAGCATGCTCTGAATCTTAACATGCTATGCACTTAGCATGCTGTGAATCTTAACATGCTATGCACCTAGCGTGTTATGAATCTTAACATCCTATGCACTTAGCATGCTGTGAATCTTAACATGCTATGCACCTAGCGTGTTATGAATCTTAACATGCTATGCACTTAGCATGCTGTGAATCTTAACATGCTATGCACTTAGCATGCTGTGAATCTTGACATGCTATGCACCGAGCATTCTATGAAGCTTGACATGCTATGCACCTAGCATGCTATGAATTGTAACATGCTATGCACCTAGCATGCTATGAATTGTAACATGCTATGAAGCTAGCATGCTATGCACCTAGCATGCTATGAAGCTAGCATGCTATGAAGCTAGCATGCTATGGACCTAGCATGCTATGAATCTTAACATGCTATGCACCTGACATGCTATGAATCTTAACATGCTATGCACCTGACCATGCTATGAATATTAATGTGCTATGATCCTAGCATGCTGTGAACCTGGCATGCTAGAAACCTTAACATGCTATGAACCTAGCCTGCTATGAAACTAGTGTGCTGTGCAGCTAGCATGCGGTGAACCTAGCATGCTTGGAATCTTAACGTGCTTTGAGCCTAGCGTGCTGTGAACCTAGCATGCTTGTAATCTGCACGTGCTTTGAGCCTCGCGTGCTACGAACCTAGCGTGCTATGTATCGAGAGAGCTATGAACCTAGCGTGTTATGAACCTAGCGTGCTATGTATCGAGAGAGCTATGAACCTAGCGTGTTATGAACCTAGCGTGCTATGTATCGAGAGAGCTATGAACCTAGCGTGTTATGAACCTAGCGTGCTATGCTAAGATAAAAGTTTGATCGTCGCACGTCACTTTGAAAGCAATCTCTGTTTCGGCTTGTTTGTGAATGTGGGAAACTCCCGCAAGGTTTCGGCGTGCGGTGGGAGAGTTTTAGCTCGCCATTTTAGCTTTAAACTTTATCGACAACATCATCATGTACACATTGTTCCACAGCAGTTGCCGCTAATAAAGGGTGCAACACATAATGTGTCGCTGCGCAGGCCTCCACACCTCAGCGTGGGTTATTTATAAAACAATAGCGGTCGGTGACATCACCACACCGCCTCGCTCTCTCTCGCTCTCGCTCTCTGCCGCGCTCGCCGGTCGCCATGGCAACCGAGGCAAGGTGGAGACGAGATCGAGGCAACGAGGTACCGGTAGAGACAGAGAGAGAGACAGAGAGAGAGAGAGAGAGAGAGAGGACGGCTGTAGAGATGTATGAATGTGTGAATATTATATTGAGAAGATTGATCCGGCCGATCGGTGGGTCGAGGAGGAGGTGGAGCAAGAAGCGAAAAAGACTGAAAAGTGTTGTTTTTCCCCGCATACAACTTACATTTAATAGAAAATGATGCCATCAATAATGCAGAGCTGGGTCCAGGAACGTGCTCTCTCCGGCTACAGAAACACAACATGAATTATGAGGTCTTCTCCTCAGAACCAGGCCAGCCGTCTCCGTTTTTTATTCTGTATTGTATGTCTGTAACATTGGTTTAATTTCAAATTGTTGAGCGATTATTTCAGATTGTTTTCCTGGTTCCATGGTTCTTGTGTCCTGTCGGTAAAGTACAGGGATCTTGCGCAATGTGGTTTAAATAAATGTCAACGACTCAACTCAACTTTATTCGCAATGCCTCTTCGCCACAATTACAGTGTTCATCACAGGGGTTTCCCAGACAGAGGTTAGACTGCCATAAATCCTCCCTAAACCCTAAACCCTCAAAGCGGGTGAGGAAAATCCTCCCAGAACACCACTAAGGAAAAGGAATAAACCTCGAGGAGTGTTTATGCTCATATTTTGTGAGTTAAAACGTCACGATTGAGCATTTCACCAAAACAAAATGTCATGTGACTGGGCCTCCACCCGTCCTTGTCACCTGACTTCACACACGCTGATGCGATTGGCCGCGAGGCGATATTCGCGTGGTCTCTCACAGTCGTCGTCCCACCCGCGGTTCATGAGAATACTTCAAATGTACAACTTGTGGGTCCTCGTGGGTCTTTAAAGTCGTGCTTCCCAAACTTTTTTGGGCCCAGGAGGAACCTATTTTTAGGCTTGCACAAAAATCGTCGGATGAACCCATTCCGCCCCCCACTCCCCTGCATTTTCTGCAGAGTGATTTACGGTAAAGGGCTTCACCGCGATGGTGAATTATTAATCACCCTCTGTCTCTCTTTTTCTCCCCCCTCCATCCCTCTCTCTCTCTCTCGCTCTCTCTCTCTCTCTCTCTGTCTCTATCCTGTAGGTTTGCAACCTCCATCTCCTCCACGAGGAGAGGAAAAACACACTCTCCTTCCACCTCCACCTCCACCTCCACCCTTTCTTCCGTGTGCGGCGTGGAGGCAGGTGCAGCCAACTGCCTAGTCCTCTCGAGCAAAGACATTTCCCCCAACCTCCCAAAAAATCAGGGGCCTCTAATAGAAGGGTGGAGGGGAAAAACCCAGTGTGGGGAAGGTTCGAAGGTCAGAGGAGTGGGTCCGGGGGGAGGGAGGGAGGGGGGAAGTAGATAGAGAGAGAGAGAGAGAGAGAGAGAGACATGATACTTGGAGACATGGAGAGATACGATAAAGGGAGATAGAGAAAGAATGCGAAAGAGAGAGAGAGACAGAGAGTGTATATAGAGTATAGAGGGACAGGTGAGAAGAGAGAGAGAGAGAGCGAGAGAGGGGGGGGCATGACAGTAGACAGGACCCCTCCTCGAGGCTGAATGACTGCCTGCAGGATTCTGGGAACTCTTCAAGTGCCTTGGTCGAGGGAATCGCGGCAGGCGGCGGGGATATCGGTTCCTCCTTGTGGTTTACGTCGGGCCGACCATGCGTGCCTTGCTCGAGGGCTGAGCGGCATGGAACCCTGCGGGAGAGAGGCCGGGCTGGGCGGCGGCGACGGCGGCGGCGGCGGCGACGCGGGAGAGGTCGCGAGTTCGACGCCGCGCGGGCGGATGCTAATGATAAGATAGAAGCTTGCCTTGCCCAGTCCACTCTGCCCTACCTCCCTCGCTCGCTCACTCTTTCTTTTTATACTTTATATTTGTATTCCTCTCTCTCTTCCTCCGCCCGCCCCCAGCCTCCACCATTCGCCCCTCCCTCGCCACAGCCCTCCTCCCCTCCCGCTCCCGCCCCCACCCCCACCCCTCCACCCCCACCCCCTCCCCCTCCTCCCCGCCACCCCACCCCCACCACCGCCACACCCAACACCACCACCACCACCATCGCCACCCACACCCGCCTCCCCCTCCTCCTTTTCCTCTCCTCCCCCCCTCTTCCACCACCCCCGCCCACCAGTCGCCATGGCCGCCCAGGTCACCGCCAGCCCCGCCCCTGCCCCCACCCCTAGCCCTGCCCCCAGTGCCCGGGAGCACCTGTTGGCGGTGCGGCGGCGGAACCCGCACGGCCGGCCCTTCACGCTGGGGCCCGAGAACCTCCGCAGCCTATCGGTGCAGAGCCCCTCCCACCCCTACTCTTCGTCGTCCAATCGGGAGGAGGAGGGGGAGGAGCCTGGCGGTGGCAGAGGCGGAGGGGCAGGGGGGGGAGGGGCGGGGCTCCAGCGCGCCAACAGCGACACGGACCTGGTGACGTCGGAGAGCCGCTCGTCGCTGACGGCGTCCACGTACCAGCTGACCCTGGGCCACGCCCACCTGGTCATCTCCTGGGACATCAAGGAGGAGGTGGACGCCACCGACTGGATCGGCCTCTACCACATCGGTGAGACTCCGCCCATGACCACTGTGGTGGAAATCTGTTAACTAATAAAAACAACTCTGTCACCAGTGGATTTTAGACCAGTATAGTAGACAAACATTTATTAAATATCAAATACATATAATCAGCGCTGATGGGTTATTCTCAGTCAGACACACTAACAGTGGAGTCTGA
>PIJE02002768.1:7500-12500 GCA_002895965.2 Coryphaenoides rupestris | reverse complement strand
AACAACTCTGAGTGAACCCCAATAATCAACCTGAATGATTAACCAGCTGCACGTCCAGCCGATCGGAGATAAGGAAACGGTCACCAGGACAGAGGACGTGAAGAGGTCAAAAGGTGCTGAAACATGTCGCGGCAATTCTCAGATAAAATAATTGCTTCTAGAACAGGTGAGATTTCTGAACTGAAGTAGACACAATACTTGTAGAACAGACGTTCACATGTCCCTTTTAAGGACACCGTTCACCCCAGGGGGTTCCTGGGACAGCAATAAACCATCACCATGGTCTTCCGAATACCCAGTTCACATAGGAGGGGTTTCCTGTCAAAGAGTTTCTTGTATCCTGTATAGGCATGGATGGTTCAATCGACCCCCACCCCAGCGGCTTGTCTTAGTGACCGGTCACAGCAGGGGTCACCTCATGCTGTGCAGCTGAAGACATGTGTGAGTCAAACACAAGCTATTTTAGGAAATAATACATTAAAAGTCCATATATGGACTTTTTCCATTCCAAACACAAGAGTGAGGGGGGTGTATGGTCACCCCTGGCTATCATGTGACTCCTCACCACGTGGTACCCTGGTCCTTACATCTTAATCCTAAGTTTTGAATACACATCTATTTGTTACTCTTCATGTTTCTTATTCAGTTTGTGTTAATGATTTTGCTTCCTGTCATTGATGTCTTGTGACTGTCTTTGGATTTCCAGTTCATAAGTTGTCTAACATCAGAGTGTTTGTATTGTCGTATTTAGGTGTGCAAACAAGTCTATACATCATTTCTGTTTTCATTTTAGTGTATGCTGGTTTAATCTTTCTTTATAATAATACTTTAGTTTATGTGCTGTATAAATAAGTACTAATATAGATTAAGCTTAGTTAAGGTCATGTGATTTAAAAGGACAATTTGAGGGGCCGCCAGCAGGAGGAGCCCAACAAGTGTATTAACATAATGAGGGGTGTGTACGTGTGTTAAGGGGCGTGTTAAGGGGCGTGTTAAGGGGCGTGGTAAGGAAACCAGAGGAAGACCATAAAAAGATCGGTTTGAGTTGGGATCAGGAGGGCGTTCAGCTGACCTCCCTTTGTTATGTTGTAATAAAGGTCTTTGCAATTTCGCCACTTTCGTCTCCTCGACTTCTCCTTCTCCAAAGAATGATCTACATTTCATGTTGGTTTCCACAACATGATGCAGAGAGATTGTGTGTGAACGTAGTTTTCTATGAGAATCGTAAAATCAGTCATGTGCACTCACATATACAAGTGTGTGTGTGTGTGTGTGTGTGTGTGTGTGTGTGTGCGTGTGCGTGTGTGTGTGCGTGTGTGTGTGTGTGTGTGTGTGTGTGTGTGTGTGTGTGCGTGTGTGTGTGCGTGTGTGTGTGTGCAGACATGCGTGCCATGGGCCTGAAGAAGGGCATGTTCTTCAACCCCGACCCGTACCTAAAGATGTCCGTCCAGCCGGGCAAGCGCACCGGTCTGCCCAAGTTCAGCCACCACGGCCAGGAGAGGCGGTCCACCATCACCTCCAACACCACCAACCCCGTGTGGAGGGGAGAGGTCTGTCTGTCTGTCTGTCTGTCTGTCTGTCTGTCTGTCTGTCTGTCTGTCTGTCTGTCTGTCTATCTGCCTGTCTGTCTGCCTGTCTGTCTGCCTGTCTGTCTGTCTGTCTTTCTGCCTGTGTCTGTCTGTCTGTCCGTCTGACTGTCTTTCTGCCTGTGTCTGTCTGCCTGTCTGTCTGTCTGTCTGTCTGTCTGTCTGTCTGCCTGTCTGTCTGCCTGTCTGTCTGTCTGCCTGTCTGTCTGCCTGTCTTTCTGCCTGTGCCTGTCTGTCTGTCCGTCTGACTGTCTTTCTGCCTGTGTCTGTGCCTGTCTGTCTGTCTGTCTGTCTGTCTGTCTATCTGCCTGTCTGTCTGTCTGCCTGTCTGTCTGACTGTCTGTCTGTCTTTCTGCTTGTCTGTCTGCCTCTCTTGCTCTCCCTGGTTCTCATTTCAAATGAAATTCCAATGCATGTCGAATTCTATTCAATGAAATTAAAATTCACTGAAATTGAAGTTATTGAAATGTAGTTAGAATTTAACTTGAATTTAACTTGAATTTTAACTGAATTTGAATTTAGTTTTAATTGAATTTGAAATTATTAGAATTTTTATTTTAATTCAAATGCAATTCACATTAAATTCTAAATAACATTATTAGCATAGGAAAAAAGATTGTCAAAGCAGTTTAGAATTCAAACAAATAATATACATGTCTCTCTCTCTCTCTCTCTCTCTCCTCTCTCTCTCTCTCTCTCTCTCTGTCTCTCTCCTCGTCTCTCTCTCTCTTCCTGTCTCTGTCTCTGTCTCTGTCTCTACTCTCTTCTCTCATTCTCTCTCTCTCTGTGTGTGGTAGAAGTACACCTTCGTGGCCCTGATGAGCGACGTGCTGGAGGTCGAGGTGAAGGACAAGTTCTCCAAGAGCCGGCCAATCATCAAGCGTTTCCTGGGTCAGCTGACCATCCCGGTGCAGAGGCTCCTGGAAGGCCCCGCAGCAGAGTGAGTCTGAGGGGCAGACAGGCAGGCCGAGAGGCAGACAGGCAGACAGACAGACAGACAGACAGACAGACAGACACACAGACAGACAAACAAAGAATTACAAAATAAACATTTTTACAATCCAGAAACTTCTGTTTGGGTTGGAGCAGAAAAGCGTGTGGAAAAAGCAAAATACTGCAAATTGAAAGTTACAAATTAACAAAAAGAGGGTTTTTTTTCAAATGGGGATCAATCGATTTGACCATTGCCACTTAATCCCGTCGTCCATGAAGAGTTTGATCAATAATATACCCAATAATTACTGTTCAGCTCATTCTTTCAGTATCGATTCGGTATTGATCCGACACAAAATGTACTCTATGGCTTATTAGGCGTGTGTGTGTGTGTGTGTGTGTGTGTGTGTCTGTCTTTTGTGTGTGTGTGTGTGTGTGTGTGTGTGTGTGTGTGTGTGCGTGCGTGTGTGTGTGTGTGTGTGTGTGTCCAGGGAGCAGCCGACCACCTACAGTCTGTGTCGCCGACTTCCTACGGACCACGTCAGCGGCCAGCTGGTGTTCCGAGTCGTCCTCACCTCCGCCGGGAACGAAGGTTCGTGCGGTGCGTCTCGGAAAAACGTTTTTTTCCGAGACCGAAAGAAATGTCTTCACGGGACAAATTAGCTTGAGACTCGACTGTGGAGACTCAACTCGGTTTTGGTCACTGAACTGAAGGTTCTATTTGGACAAGAATTCCGACTGCAGAGATTTTGGCAACTTACAAATTCTTGTGCTGGTACCGCCGAAAAAGAAGTTTGGTTGTGTTGTTGTTGTTGTTTGTAATCACGTAATTTAGCTCTTGCAACCTCGCCTAACAATGATAATATTTTTGGTGAATATTGGTTATGGGTTTTCATACCCCACAGCACGTAGGTACGTACTGTTTACTAATCAGAACTTTGGAAAAGAGATCTTTCGTGTCGATGAGTTAAATTGATTATTATTGGCTCCTCCCCTCTCACACTCTCCCCCTTCTACCTTCAACCCCTCCCCCCCTCCCACCACCTTTCTACCTCCCCCTCCCCCTTCTACCTCCAACCCCTCCCTCCCTCCCCCTCCCACCTCCTCTCCCCGTCCCCTCCACCCGCAGAAGCCTCCCCCGACATGTTGGGCGCCATCTTGGGGGCGTCGCCCAACGGCGAGCCCGGCAGCCCGTCGGACGATGAAGATGTCCCGCACGCCTTCGCCTCCTCCTCCTCCTCCCGCGTGGCGGCGCGGGGGCCCTCCCCTCCCGGCTCCGAGGAGGAGGACCAGGAGGCAGACCAGGAGGAGGAGGTGCTGGTCAACGGCGCCGCTTACTACGGCGATGACAGCGTGTGGCGCGTGGCGGAGGCCGTGGGCGGAGGGCACCACCTGGATCACCTGACACCGGGCGGCCACACCCACCGGCAGGTGTCGCTCAACGACTACCTGGACGCCATCGAGGGCCCCGCTCCCCGGAGCCACTCGGACCGGCCCCCCGCAGTGGCGGCGGCGGCGGTGGTCCCGGTGGTGGCGGCGGTACCGAAGCTGCGTTCCAGTTTCCCTACGGACACGCGGCTCAACGCAATGCTGCACATCGACTCGGACGAGGACGATGAACCGTTGCCGCTCGACGCCACACCCCAGCAAACACCGGCCCCCCGTGCAGAGCTGACCCCAGCGCCGGCGCCCGGAAACGGGAACGGGAACAGGAACGGGAGCGACACCGCGGCAAGCTCGGAACAAGCGGGGCGAGCAGGAAGTGAGCCGGCCCGAGAGAGGCCGGCCCCGGCCTCCTCGAACGGCGCCGCAGGGCCCAGCGAAACAGCCACGAAACAGAGGTGTGGCCAAACCTCCGGCGCGAGGGCCAAAACGGGCTCCAGCGTCCGTGCCGGCGGAGGGTCTGTGGCGGGGCCGGGGCCGGGGCTTAGGACTGCATCTGTCGCGCACAACACGGTGACCTCCACCTGCGCTTCCACGGCGACCGCCTCCTCCTCGTCCCGTACGGCGGCGGTGGCGGTGGAGGTGGTTCCTCCGCCGAGTCCCCCTCCGGAGGGAAAGGGGGCGCTGTCGGAGGCCGGGCCCCGGGAGTGCGAGTGCCAGCACCAGAGCAGCAGCAGCAGCAGGGCCACCGCTAGCCTGGGCATCCCCAGCGGCTCGGTGCTCACGGGACTCCAGCTGTCGCCCATTCAGGTGAGGGGGAGCCCGGCTCGGTTTCAGCCAATCACAGACCTCCCCATGTGTTGTGTTATACTTCCTGGTCCGCTCTCTCATCGCCTCCTCTCTCCTCCCCTCCTTTCTCCTCCTCTCCCCCCTTGCCTCCTCCGTGGTCCTCAGGAGGTGGACACAAGACAGGAAGTAGCTCCCAAGGCGGAGGAGGAAGGGGCGGAGTCATTGAGCAGCGAGGGCTTAGCCGCAATGGCTGCCGCCGCCGCCCCCACCAATAGCAGTGCGATGGAACAAGGGGTAGAGGCTTGTGGA
>PIJE02002767.1:0-56781 GCA_002895965.2 Coryphaenoides rupestris | reverse complement strand
GTCTGTGTCGTTTAACAGCATCCACCTCTGAATTGTGTTGACGTGGCAAAGCAATAAATTTCAGTTGGGCTTTTCCCTTCAGTTTGTGTTATCTGTTGACTCGGTTTGACCTCGACAGACATAACAAGGGTGAGAGTAAAAATGTCATAAAAATGTCCTCCATTTTATCACCCGCCACAGCGGTTAACTGTGTGTTTAATAATGTTAACGATGTATCATAAAACCTTTCAGCCAACACATTATTTAACAATCCGACTAAATTTATATTTTGCGGATTGAGGTCTGGCAATCGTTTTCATGCTAATTTTGATCATTTTGCAATATTTTTCAACTACGTGGTTTACTTTGGCTGTTGTTAGCGTTAACAACGCATACACACACCGAACAGAAGAGAGTCGCTTTGCTCTTTATTTTAAACTTAAATACATTTTGTGCAACTGTAAGTTACTAATAAAGTAAACTAATTGAAGATAGAACAATCTTGGCTGTGATCTTCAGTGGGAGACTACGGTACATATACGCTGTTATGCAACGCATCAAAAATATGTTCACTCCACAATCCTGTTTTTTCCTCCTCGCCTGTCAAAAAGTAAGAAGTCCCATGAGTGAGATGCAACATTCCTGTGTTCATAGATACATGATGGCTCCTTATTTAATTACGACTTGATTCTCAGTCACAGATTGAGATAGCAAAACAATAAAAGCACGCAAATGCTGTCTCATTATCTTGTCTGGTCTGTCACTAAATTTCCCATCATTGTTTATGGAAGACATCCAGTAAGTGTGAGGTCTGAAGGTCGGCTAGCCACTTCCGTGAATTGTTTGATTTTCGATTTATTTTGATGACATGTACGCAGTGAGGTGAAGCTGAGAATAACTATAACTATAAGTATACCTATACCTCTCAAGTCTCACTAGTATTACAACATAGCATTTAGTAACATCATTAACACAACAGTCAGGGAAAACAGCCAACATTGGCTTCACAAGTCTAATAGATCGATAAATCAATATAAGATATACAGAATAGACTATAATAAACTATATTTGTACATGTTTGACAATGTAATCGATTGGTCCAAGAAAGCATCTGGGTAAAGCTTCCAAAGAAAGGAAAAGAAAAATGTTTGTACTGCTGTGGACCATCCAGTTCATATAACTGGATCTAATTTAGGACAAAATTAAGCGGTTTGTCCAAGATACGTTGTTCTGCTCTTCAAGTTAATCTGCTGAAAGTGACTTTAAGTGGAGAAGAAGAAAATCATTTTCCAGATTTCAAGGTTACTTAACGCACGGCACCTGTGCACCCATAAATCACCCTGTGTCCATCTGTGGATGCAAATGTTTTACAGTTCTGCTGCTGGACTATTCCAGCTAACTTAAGTGGCCTCACCTGGCACCGAGTCAGGCCAGAGTGGTCTCTGGGGCCAGATGAGGCTGCTTAAATCCTTTGTCAACCGCGCGCACGCTCCACACTTGTGCAACAGCTAATTCCCAGTAATAACAGTCTAATTCCCCTAAACTTTTATTTGGTGCAAAAACAACCACGAGAGGTTAAACACTGTGGAGGATTGACGCAGCGAAAACACTTGGAACTTCTCTCCCGATTCCTTCTGTTGTGATGTTTTGCATACGCCGGATTGTGAATGATTGTCGACAGGCCTACAGATGTTTGACTGTGGAAAATATGAAATTCCCCCCCCCCCCGGGCAGCGGAATAGCATTCAATCAGACACGGTGACCTCGGCAAACGGTCACTATAATCTTTTCTAACAAAAGGGAGGTGGTATCCAACAACCCCCCCCAAAAGCCCCGACTTACAACACAACACATCCCACCTGAAATATTGTATCTGTGGAGCACATGAGAGATGTGGGCGGTCTTCAGTGCAGGACCATCCATCAGCAGATAGAGAGAGTCTTTCTCTGTGCAAACGGAGTGTGCAGGAGCACATGAGCCTGTGTTGGAGTGGGGGGGGGCAGCATCAGGTGTAGAATTGTCAGTTTTCAGTCGTCACAGCTTCGCTTTTCCCTTTGGCCACGAGCGGAACTAAATACCAGAAACGTATCACTCGGCCTCAATGTGTGTGACGGAGGAGTCTGCCCTTTACCACTGCCAAACGTATACCAGATGACCAGCTTTGTGTCCTCCCTGATTCACAGCAAATCCAAGGTTAGTTGCTGCTGACTTTCACACAGTTTGGTGTTTTTTTGTGTTGACCTGAGTATACCTGAGTATGGTGAGGAGCAGGTGTGTGTGTGCATGTCTATAAAGTGTGGCTGACCTAGATACGGATGGTATGTCATGGATATTATGGGATGTAATGTGACCTTCTGCAGGTACTCTACTTGCATCATCACGGCTCTATTGGTTGTTTTATATTAAATTAAGGTGAGTCTGTGGTCTCTGGTGTAAAGTTAACAGTGAGTGCTTCTGGCACTCAACAAGGCACAGTTCCTGTTCCTGTTCCAGTAAAGTATGTCAGTAATAGGTGTATTTTTATTTTTTGTGTTTATTTATTTTGCATTGTTTGTGTATTACAATATATTTAATATACTATCTAACATGGGGAACTTTTCATGCATTCAAAGTATAATAATAATATAACAACAATATTTTTTACATTATATTAAATGTTTATCTGAATCAGTGTACAAATATAAGTTAACATGTGCTATGTAGCATACTCAAAATATATTTATAATGGATTGTAAGAAATATTAGTATTTTAATAGTGTTTAAATGAGTATTAAGTACATTAAATATACTTAAAATGGACTATAGCGAGACACTTCATGTGTATTTCAAATAATATAACGTATAACGTAATATAAGTATATATTATATTATTATACTCTTAAAGTCTATGACATTTTTATTTTAATCAGCATGTAAATATAATTACATAACTTACATTTACATTTAGCTTTATCCAAAGCGACTTACAAAGAGTACATTTGTTGAAGGAGAGGCAGCAATATAACACTGTGGTGCATAAAGATAAGAATAGAGCGCTCCTGTTTACGAGACGAATAGAACGAGTTTCGTAATCGCTAAGTTGCCTGCATAAGTAGCTGGGCAGGCGTGCAATTCTAACATAACTCAACAATGCTTGAAGTGCAATTGCGTCTGTGTCGTTTAACAGCATCCACCTCTGAATTGTGTTGACGTGGCAAAGCAATAAATTTCAGTTGGGCTTTTCCCTTCAGTTTGTGTTATCTGTTGACTCGGTTTGACCTCGACAGACATAACAAGGGTGAGAGTAAAAATGTCATAAAAATGTCCTCCATTTTATCACCCGCCACAGCGGTTAACTGTGTGTTTAATAATGTTAACGATGTATCATAAAACCTTTCAGCCAACACATTATTTAACAATCCGACTAAATTTATATTTTGCGGATTGAGGTCTGGCAATCGTTTTCATGCTAATTTTGATCATTTTGCAATATTTTTCAACTACGTGGTTTACTTTGGCTGTTGTTAGCGTTAACAACGCATACACACACCGAACAGAAGAGAGTCGCTTTGCTCTTTATTTTAAACTTAAATACATTTTGTGCAACTGTAAGTTACTAATAAAGTAAACTAATTGAAGATAGAACAATCTTGGCTGTGATCTTCAGTGGGAGACTACGGTACATATACGCTGTTATGCAACGCATCAAAAATATGTTCACTCCACAATCCTGTTTTTTCCTCCTCGCCTGTCAAAAAGTAAGAAGTCCCATGAGTGAGATGCAACATTCCTGTGTTCATAGATACATGATGGCTCCTTATTTAATTACGACTTGATTCTCAGTCACAGATTGAGATAGCAAAACAATAAAAGCACGCAAATGCTGTCTCATTATCTTGTCTGGTCTGTCACTAAATTTCCCATCATTGTTTATGGAAGACATCCAGTAAGTGTGAGGTCTGAAGGTCGGCTAGCCACTTCCGTGAATTGTTTGATTTTCGATTTATTTTGATGACATGTACGCAGTGAGGTGAAGCTGAGAATAACTATAACTATAAGTATACCTATACCTCTCAAGTCTCACTAGTATTACAACATAGCATTTAGTAACATCATTAACACAACAGTCAGGGAAAACAGCCAACATTGGCTTCACAAGTCTAATAGATCGATAAATCAATATAAGATATACAGAATAGACTATAATAAACTATATTTGTACATGTTTGACAATGTAATCGATTGGTCCAAGAAAGCATCTGGGTAAAGCTTCCAAAGAAAGGAAAAGAAAAATGTTTGTACTGCTGTGGACCATCCAGTTCATATAACTGGATCTAATTTAGGACAAAATTAAGCGGTTTGTCCAAGATACGTTGTTCTGCTCTTCAAGTTAATCTGCTGAAAGTGACTTTAAGTGGAGAAGAAGAAAATCATTTTCCAGATTTCAAGGTTACTTAACGCACGGCACCTGTGCACCCATAAATCACCCTGTGTCCATCTGTGGATGCAAATGTTTTACAGTTCTGCTGCTGGACTATTCCAGCTAACTTAAGTGGCCTCACCTGGCACCGAGTCAGGCCAGAGTGGTCTCTGGGGCCAGATGAGGCTGCTTAAATCCTTTGTCAACCGCGCGCACGCTCCACACTTGTGCAACAGCTAATTCCCAGTAATAACAGTCTAATTCCCCTAAACTTTTATTTGGTGCAAAAACAACCACGAGAGGTTAAACACTGTGGAGGATTGACGCAGCGAAAACACTTGGAACTTCTCTCCCGATTCCTTCTGTTGTGATGTTTTGCATACGCCGGATTGTGAATGATTGTCGACTAGGCCTACAAGATGTTTGACCTGTGGAAAATATGAAATCCCCCCCCCCCCGGGCAGCGGGAATAGCATTCAATCAGACACGGTGACCTCGGCAAACGGTCACTATAATCTTTTCTGACAAAAGGGAGGTGGTATCCAACAACCCCCCCCCCAAAAGCCCCGACTTACAAACACAACACATCCCACCTGAAATATTGTTATCTGTGGAGCACATGAGAGATGTGGGCGGTCTTCAGTGCAGGACCATCCATCAGCAGATAGAGAGAGTCTTTCTCTGTGCAAACGGAGTGTGCAGGAGCTCATGAGCCTGTGTTTGGAGTGGGGGGGGGCAGCATCAGGTGTAGAATTGTCAGTTTTCAGTCGTCACAGCTTCGCTTTTCCCTTTGGCCACGAGCGGAACTAAATACCAGAAACGTATCACTCGGCCTCAATGTGTGTGACGGAGGAGTCTGCCCTTTACCACTGCCAAACGTATACCAGATGACCAGCTTTGTGTCCTCCCTGATTCACAGCAAATCCAAGGTTAGTTGCTGCTGACTTTCACACAGTTTGGTGTTTTTTTGTGTTGATAAGAGTATACCTGAGTATGGTGAGGAGCAGGTGTGTGTGTGCATGTCTATAAAGTGCGGCTGACCTAGATACGGATGGTATATCATGGATATTATGGGATGTAATGGTGACCTTCTGCAGGTACTCTACTTGCATCATGACGGCTCTATTGGTTGTTTTATATTAAATTAAGGTGAGTCTGTGGTCTCTGGTTGTAAAGTTAACAGTGAGTGCTTCTGGCACTCAACAAGGCACAGTTCCTGGAAAGGCTGTCATTTTCATTATTATTAGTCGTAGCAGTACCAGAGGGAAAACAATATTATAAAAAATTATTTATTAACATATTTTAAGTAAAGTATGTCAGTAATAGGTGTATTTTTATTTTTGAGTTTATTTATTTTGTATTGTTTGTGTATTACAATATATTTAATATACTATCTAACATGGGGAACAAGTATAATAATAATATTAACAACAATATTTTTTACATTATATAAATGTTTTATCTGAATCAGTGTACAAATATAAGTTAACATGTGCTATGTAGCATACTCAAAATATATTTATAATGGATTGTAAGAAATATTAGTATTTTAATAGTGTTTAAATGAGTATTAAGTACATTAAATACACTTACAATGGACTATAGCGAGACACTTCATGTGCATTTCAAGTAATATAACGTATAACGTAATATAAGTATATATTATATTATTATACTCTTAAAGTCTATGACATTTTTATTTTAATCAGCATGTAAATATAATTACATAACTTACATTTACATTTAGCTTTATCCAAAGCGACTTACAAGGACCTGTGTTAAAATTTTTATAGTTTTTTTTTTTTGTTTTGTTTGTTTGTTCGCTTTATCTGATCCTCCCATGTACAGCGCTTTGGGTTCGAGAAATGCACTCAATAAATTTTGAATTATTATTATTATTATTACAAAGAGTACATTTGTTGAAGGAGCGGCAGCAATATAACACTGTGGTGCATAAAGATAAGAATAGAGCTTCCATGTTTACGAGACCAATAGAACGAGTTTCGTAATCGCTAAGTTGCCTGCATAAGTAGCTGGGCAGGCGTGCAATTCTAACATAACTCAACAATGCTTGAAGTGCAATTGCTGTTGCAAGAACATCATGCTTCCAATATCACCGAAACACAAAACAAAAAAAAACACGATCGTTGCATAAGCAATCAACCGTGCCAAAACTGAACTGAACCGAACTGAATGTGCCGCCACATTCAAGTGTGTTTACCACAACAACATGTGTCACAAGATGAGGAGCCAGTACTTGAGTGAAGGGGGGACATCTGTGTGACTGAATCTGACTGATGAAGCCGGGGAGTACCGGAGGTCTGAAAGGTATCCTAGATTTCAGCACGAATACTTCTGACACACAACACAAAAAGCCAGAGCAATGGGCCGAGGCTACGGGAACACAATTTGCACAGCTCACTCATTGCATTAAAGGAGGGGGGGGTCCAGAAATATAAATGACTGAACCGAGGTTGCATCCGAAACTGTGGTAGGGTTTGCCATTTTTCAAGCTGACGGCCGTAAGTTAGTTAGTTAGTTAGTTATATTTATCTATGAAACAGCACTGGTATGTTAGATTAACCACAGTGAAACTGAGGTATGCTTGGTTGTGATAGGAATTACTTTCATCCCACAAGGAACACATAAGGACTTTATAAGTTGTTTTTTTAGGTGTGTTTTGGATTAGAGTTAGAGTTAAAAAGTTTGAATGGAGTAAGCGTGACAGTATAAACATACAAACCATTTTAACAATGTCAAGTAGTTAAGATACTTACATTTTCCATTGATCCATTGACTGTATGCGTTCTGTGTCTTGGATGCTGATTAATAAATAGACAGACACAATTATAATGTCAATATTAAACATTTCACCAGAATATATATATACATTCCAGTGGAATGTGCAACAGAACAATACAAATATCACAATCCAAAAATATCACAATTGAAGGGAAAGAATCAAATTTCCACACTATTTACAGTCTTTACAGCAAAATTGGAATGAGAAATATGAGCAGATCGGAAAATAAGAAGCAAAAAAAAAATGTAGCATCAAGTTGTGTGCATGGGAGTGGGCAGTGGGGGGCCCTAGTGAGGTCAGACAGTCCTGATGGAAAGAAAGTGTTTTAGTCTCTCTTGTTCTAGCAGCATAACTGCAGCGGCGCTTGCCTGACCTGGCTATGAGGTTAAGCGTATGGGGAACAAATGAAGTTAATTTGCAACAGTGGGAGTCCATGTAGTTGGTGGTTGGTTTAAGCAGCCTCGCCTGGCCTGAGTTAGAGTCTGGGGGTGGGTAAGGCTGCACACCTGCGGTGCGTTAGCTAATCCACGGGATTATTCAACATCTTGCCTGCATTTTTTCTTCGCAATTTGCTCCTGCTCCACGCCACTAGCAAGGCCTTCCTAGGGCCTCCCAACAGCAGGACACGGGCAGGATGTTGAATAATCCATCCGCTTTATTGCAGAGTCTGCAGTCATAGTAGACAGAGCAGATGGATCATGCGGAGTGATGGCTGAGCCAGCGCACCACAGGTGGGTGAACTGTCAGTTTTCCTCAAAGAATTTGAGCTGAAACACTTCAATAAATCCACCCAAATTGTATTCTGTGAAGTAAAGTAATGGTGCTGGATAGAGAAAAAGGAGCGAGATGACTATTGTCCTCACCAACTGGTCAAATATGGTGACTACGATGTTCACAAAACAATTCAACACGCACTGCACACTGTGGCGTCTGGGTTTGATTGCTAATGCCTGGATAGTCAAGACACGCCCCATCATGAACATATGGTTGGAGAAATAGAGAAATAAATTAATAGGGAAAAAAATGAACAGGGACATTAATAAATATGGAGACAATAGTTGAAGCTCTAATGCAGGGGTGGCCAACCAGTCAGAGACGAAGAGCTTTTACTGTGTTACTGCAAAGAGCCACATCATACACACATGAACATCTCCCCATCTCTTCCTCTCACACACACCAAAAATATTAAAAAAAATTAGAAGAGATGAAAACAGAGGTGATGCAAGTTCAGGCAAGGCTGGTGGACACACACACACTCCTGCAGGGCTAAGGTCCAATGACACACAAGCTTTCCTCCGAGTGGGGGCGAGTCAAATATGTCACACGTGTATGTATTTGTGTCTTAAAAATATATAAAATAATGTATGAATTATTTAATATTTTAATAAGAATATTTAATTGGAAGTCATAAGGACAGTAACCGGAGGGCTTCGGTGGTCCGTCCGTGTGCGTCAGATTACACCGCTTATATCCAAAGCGCTTGACTCCACTGCCTCACATTCACCATTCCATTACGCTCACGGCAGGTATCTGGCTGTTTAATGAGTTGTCCTGCTGGGGAATCCAACCAGCGACCTCCCGGCTGCCAGGGAGCCGCTCTCACCTCCTGAGCTGCTGCCGCGTATAAAGCGCGGGGCGCCATGGAAACGGATAAACATTTACGCGATTGCGCAACATTTACGCGATTGCGCAATCATTTTGGAAAACTATTGTCTTTTTTGAACAAACAACAAGCATTTAAATTAAAATGTGGCTGCCAATCTATTGTACAACTTCTCCTCTTTCCGATTCTGGCAAAAAAAAAACTATTCCGTCACCGTAACTAATCCCTCAGGTTAGGTATATAATTACCCAAAATCGCAGGCACTCCTCGGTTGGGTGAGGCCGCCGCCAAGGTGGCGGGAGGGAGTGGCGGATGGAGGCTGCCCGTCTACAGTCGGGGCTACCGCGTCGTAATGGGGTCCCGACCCAGGCCTGCTCTAATGTAACCAATGCAAAAATGTCTGTGTTGAATGTACGCCGGTGTTAGGAGTTGCCCCGCACACCTCTATTTAATGCGTGCCCACATGTTTTATCTGGTGAGAGGGACAAACTCTTGGCTTGAATCCCTTCTTCATTTCAAAGCGATGCCGTGTTTTATACACCTCAGAAGTTCACCATGGGGCTGCGCTATCTTGAACGGTTTCAATTGAGATCCTTTGTGGCTACTTTGCGTCTCTGAAAACTGACAGCAGCAGTATTGTGAAGATTGAAAGACTTCAGAACTCTGCTGCTGAAAACCCTTGGCCTCCTCTCATGGCACTCAACAATCTCTCCTCAATCACTCGTCGTTTTCCTGCGATTTCCTGATCATTTTGACACTGATGACAGACTACTAATACACTTACGTAGCGTGAGGTCTCACCAAGTCAAACCTCGGACCTCCTTTGGAAGGCTGCGAAGGGGTGCCAAATTCCAATGCATTGTGTGTTGTGTGTTGCAGGTAAATTGTCTTTGTGTGCTTGTGTTCCTGAGTTTCCCTCTCATCATGGGTGAGGTTCCCGGGCCATGCAGACACTCCATAACCAGAGAGCACCTCATGACTCTTAGACACCTGGTATGTGCTGGGATCACTCAACTGGGATTGTCGGGATTACATTTTTATTCGTTTTTTATGGTGTGGGTAGATTGGTACTCTGTAGTCTAGGACTGAACACTAGGACTGAACCACTCCCCCCCTGTTCTCACAGATGGACAACCAGTTGAGGAGTGGGTGTATGATAACCTACACATTTATAGAGCGGAGGAATTTGGTAAGGTGACTTTTCCACTGCAACTCATCGACTGGATTTTCTTTCTCCGATTCTGAACAAAAGGACAAAAAAAAACCTCATGTTTCTTGTGTTTTCTTAACCACCAACAGAGCAAAGGTTGCTTCGTGAAAGCGGCTTTACCGTGGATCTTGGAACTGCTCATGACCCACTTCAAGTACAGCAGGGGCTCTGTTAACGACGTCTACGTCCAGTCTCTGAGGGCGCTTATTCTCAACATTTATTCTCAGAAATGTGTTCCTCAGATTAACGAGGAAGTAGAGGTTAGTGCGCGCTTTTTAATGTTACAGCGTTCCTCATGAACCATGTTATTGAAGAGATTGATATTGAAAAGTGCGATTAATTCAATTTTATTCTGCCTCAGGACAAGCCAGAACATTTTGAAGTGACCTTCAAACAGTCTCCTTTAGAAGCACTACAGAGGGCCTTGGAGGTGCTGTCGGTCTACTGGGAGCTGGTGACCACCAGGGAAACTCCTGTAGACTGGCAGTGTGAGAGCGAATACTCGGTGGCCTTTGTGCTCAGCACGGAGGTGCCGACAAGCCCGCCCACATACCTCTTTACAACAGGTGGGTCGCTTGTCTCGTTCACTGTTCCACTCGGCAATGACTCGCCACCCTCCCCTGCCCTGCCCTCCCCTTGTTAACGTTTGACATTTATGATCCCCCACTTCCACAGACAGTGATGAAAAATACTCATTGAACGTGTACCCAAGACATTGGGAAACAGACTTTTATAAGCATGGCTTCATAATCACTTCCATCTGTGGAGGAACGCTGCTTTTATTTACCCTCTACTGCATGATCACACAAAAGGTACGGCGGCGCCACCACCGAGCACAACATTGTGGCAGGTTCTGTGTGTGTGGAGAACTGACCTATCATGCTGTCAACCAGCAAGCTCACAGCACACAGCATTCCCCCAGTAGGCCGAGTGGAAAGCGTTCAGTGTCAGTGTTAACCCATGAGAGCGGCTTGGCGCTGAAGCCGAGAAAACAGCGAACACAGCCATAGTCGGCCTATAGGTTGCAGAACCGATAGAAGCCGGGTTCCTCCTGTGCATTAAACATAAGCCCACGTGGAAAACAACTGGTTTGGATTTCTGTTCGTCCTAAAACCTAAAACACATCTTTCTCATCTATTACAGATTCTGTTTGACTTTTAAGTAGCACCTGTTCAGAATCCCTTCTTTTTTGTTCATTTCTGGCTCTCTGGTGTGTAGATTAAGAGGCGACATGCGGACCACAGATCTGGAGACGTGATAATGTGAGTAGCCGATCTCCCAGAACTTAAGTGCTCCTTCCAAAACCATTACATGATGGATTCACGACTGTCATGCTCATCTGTTTGACTTGCATGCGCTTTATCTTTTCATGAGGCAATTACAGCGCAGGAACCGAGCAGCGTGTGGGGAACACATGAAGTCATCTGTCAAAGATGTTTGATTGATTCATCATCAACAACACAAGTGCTAACACATTATCTTGTGTATAATGTACGTGTGTATGTGTATGTGTATGCATATGTATGTATGTATTTACTAATGTATTATGTCTACTGTGTTTTTATTTAGGATTATCTGCTTTATATATCTTTTTATCTATAGATAGATAGATAGAACTTTATTAATCCTGAAGGAAATTCTTGTGCCAGGTTGCATAGCAATACAGTACAATAAAACAATCTGGAAATCATATATATATATGTTTATGCTGTATCCACAGCTTATATGTTTGTATTTAACTTGAAAATAAGATGTATTTTTGCACTTAGTTAGTCTGCCTATACTCTGCCCAAAATAATGTTACCAAAGTTCTCATCATATTCAATTGACTCTGAATACCAATGCAAAGTATTTATTATTTCTTTCACAACACAAATTTGTGTTGGACACGAAACAACGACACCATTCTGACAGGACAGAAACACAAAATACATGATTGTATTGAGTGTACAATACTTTTGAGTACAATAAACATGATCACTGCCTGGTAGCAATGCATCATGAATGATTAAAGGAACAGTTACTAACTAAACAATGCTGTGTCTGTCTGAAGGTGAGTGTTACATTGACTAAGATCTGTTCTGGTTTCATAGCGCCAGCATGAAATGCAATCCATGAACTGTGTGTCCCAGTGGATCACATCCATATCAGTTTTTCGTGGACTTGACGGCTCACATGTGATCACGTGGATGTGTGGCCTATTTTTTTATGTCTGTCACAAGAAAATTCCCCAAAATATCTGTTGGAAACGGATTGTAAAAAGACATCCCAGCCTACTGCTACTGATCGTTGTAAATAAAAGTATAATTGATGTGCAATATTTCTCCTCACAATTTGGTGATGTTATTTGACTTGTATATTTTTTTGGGGGGGTTATTTTCTGCAGCAGATTAAAGGCATCTGTGGACCAGAGAGCAACGTACCCATGTTGGCTTCCAACTAATTGTTATAAACACAACAAAGAGAACAATTGACTGTGAGGTCATTAACTTGATATTTTTTATCCAGGGACTCTCCACAGGCTATGTACTTGCCTTGCATGGACACATGCTAACTTAAATTACACAAAAGAAAACATTAAAACAGGCAAAATAGTTACATGTGTTATACATAATTGCACACAGATTAAACAGTTGGTAAAAAACAAACAAAATAGTAGTTTACTATCAGGCTACATTCTTTACAAGAAAATACAATTCACAAGTTTATGTTGAGATACTTATGTTACATTATGCTAATGCACTGTGAGTAATGTCTAAAAGCTAAAAAGTAGCCTTCACAAATGTAGATAAACACTTTACTCATCTTACTTTGAACACCTAATGTGTTCACTCCTCTCCTGCTGTAAGTCTACTTTACTCCACATGAGGGCGACAAAGGGACAAACTGTTCCAACACCCTGTCACAGTCTGTTATGATTTTTTTAACATTTTGTAAAGACCTGAGAACAATTTTGTGAATCACAAACTTTCTGTGACTTATTTAGGCTTTCCCTTTTAAGTGACAGAAAAACAAAGATCAAAACACATCTCAAAACCCAACTGGGTATCGGCGGTCCTAAACCAATTCACGAGGAGATGTTTTTATGGAAGACACGTCCCCGGTCTGGAGATGAATTGATGGCCGTTGGTACGGGATCCTAGACATGGATAGAGGCCGCAAGGCGCAAACAGTAGACCGCTTCGGCAGGAATGTCTTTGGCACTCATCTCATTGGCATCCAAACGCAGCACTCTCAACTTTGAGAAGTTGGTCATGTCAACCACACCGCAGAAACTGCTCAAAGAGAACTCTGAATGAAGAAGGATGAGAAGTAAAATGAGAAAAAAGGGAAACATGAGATGTTTTTTTGATCTGTCAATCAATTGTTTCCAAACAGCTAAATATAAGATGGCATATATTATTATTATTATTATTATTATTGTTATTTGATTATTATTATGATGTTGAGATGGCATAAAATGTAAACCAATGATCGCAAAGATATTGAAACTGATAAGAAGAACATACCTTTTATGTGATTGGCCTGCAGGTAGAGGTTTTCCAGCTCCCTGCTAAACACGGGGATCTTCTCCAGCTTGTTGTGGGACAGGTCTAGCTCCACCAGCGTGCTCACGTTGAACACATTGGACGGAATCCCCTTATCTGTCAGCATGTTGCCGCTCAACCTTAAGAACTGCAATTTGGGATGCATGCTCAGAAAGTCGGCGGGAATGCTCTCTATTTTGTTAGAGTCCAGATAGAGCTGGTGAAGCCTCTCTGGGAGGTTCTCGGGCATCTTGCGGAGGTTGTTTTTACCCATGTCCAACTTGGCCAGAGACTTCAGCCCCTTGAACGCCCTGCCGGTGTCTTCGATGAGGTTCCCCTCGAGTTGCAGGCTAGTGAGCTTGGTCATCCCCTCGAATGCTTCCGCTTGGATCTTGGAGATCTGGTTCTGGCCAAGGCGGAGGTCCTTGATGGACTTGGGCAGGTTAGGAGGCACGTGGGTGAGCTCATTATGATCCAGGTAGAGTCGTTCCAGGTGCTTGAGCTTGCTGAAGACGTTCTTCCGCATCTTGTCGGAGTTGAGGCGGTTCTGAAACAGCACCACCCAGACCAGGTTGGTGGCGTTGTCAAACACGCCGTCTTGGATGCCCGCAATCTCGTTCCTCTGCAGATAGACGTACTTGATGTGCGCCGGCACGTAGGGCACGTGGTGCAGCTTGCGGCCGTGGCAGTACATGGCCCCCGGGAAGTTGCGGGGGCAGTCGCACTCCAGGGGACAGTCTTGTTCCGTCTGGACGTCGGACCGCTGGGCCTGGGGCTGGCGCCGCCGGCTCCGCAGCTGGGCCAGCCACTGCCACTGGCTGTACCGCTGGGCCGAGGCCAGGTCCAGGAGACACGCCGCGACGAAGAACACCGCGGCAGCCCGCATGATGTCTCGAGGGGTCGAAGGCGTGGGTGTGGGTGTGGGTGCGGGTGGGGTGGGGGCGGGATGGGGCGGGTGACGGTCCATGGGGGGTGGTGTTGGGGTGGGGGAGGGCAGGGAGGTCAAAAGCAAATTAGTTTCCCATCTCACACATAGGCGACAAACATGGGCAACGGCAACTTGCTAATGCATGGTTACATTTATAGTGTTACGCTTCGTAATAATACTTCAAAGTAGTCGGAAACGTTGTTAAATGTTCGCCTATAGCTATACTCACCAATTCTTTGTTTTTAAGGTGTGATCTCTCGTTCTCTTCCGCTCTTAGTCTATGGGCTCCACAAACTGACGGATGCAGGATGCTGTTTTGCTGTAATACCCCCCAACCCAACCCCCCCGCCCCCCCCGTCCCCCCCGCCCCCCCAGTCCTCAAACCTCCACTTCCAGCTCTTCACAGCTGCAGTCCCCAAGTCTGCCCTATTAAGAGGCATACATTTTCCACCCTGTGTGTGTGTGTGTGTGTGTGTGGTGTGTGTGTGTGTTCGTGTGTGTGTGTAGTGGTTACACTGCAGCATATCACCTGCAGCCATGTTAGTAGATCAATCCCATCTGGGCTCTGGTGCAGACATCTGCTATTTAACAACCTTGTTTTCTTCTGTCTCCGAAGTGCCTTATCATTAACATGACCACGCAGCGGCGCTCCTCGCGACCCCGAGGCGAAAATGTGTAGGTTATGGAGCTGTTACAGAATTTATGGCATTTTTCTTCGGTTCCTCCATTCATTCATTCAATTGCAGACTCCAGAGCGGAGTGGCGGCTTCCTTGGATTCCACTGTGACAGGACTGAGGACTAATAGTGCGCTTGACTTGTCCTTATTATGACTATTATGATCATAATTCGCATTTCCAAGCTTCAGCATGTTTTGGGGGATAATACAAGCCTGTGGTGATGAACAACACCAAACCCAACTTCTATCAATGCCGTTTTTGGGCCTCAAAGTCAAAGTCATCGTTTCACTTTGGCATGAAGAACTTGTGTAATGTCGAGACTTTTGAAGGCTTTCCTACGCAATGTATGTTTGTATGCTGGTTGTCTTTCGAACTCTGTATTGCGCGTTCATGTGAGGTCATGCGCTCACTCACTCACAACTCCTGCTTAATACGACTTTTTATGGTGGGAGACATAAAAGCGATTGGCAGCATGAAGACCTACAAAATTCGGGCTGGAGGATTTACTGCGATACAGTGTGCAGTGGGATGAGGAGGAGGGTGTATTTGTGACAACAACATGTTGAATTGGAATTGGAAACATCGTGTCATCATCTCCCATCGGTCCAAATCGGGGGCACATGTGGAACCTTTATTTGCGATGAATAAACGCAGGACACACACGTCGACGGGTTCCCAGAGGGATCAACATTATGGGTTCACAAAACTAGCCGCTTGCTAAAATAAACGTCTTTCAAACTGTGACGATACTGAGTTTGTTTGCCTATGAATGGTAACAACGATGTTTTGACATACGGCATTACATTTACATTGAGCTTTAGAATATTTGCTCTCTTCCGTATCACAAAATGTGCTACCATATAAGCATGGTTTTCATACATTCAAAAAATACAATTGTTTGTTCAAATTCAAAGACGATTATTTGGAAACGACGTCCATATTGAACCAGATGATATCAATTCAAATGCTTCTGTCTCTTCCATAAAAATCACCTGTTTCTTACACTATTTCAATACTAGAGAGCACTGAACAAGAACCCAATTTATATTTTATTGAGTGATTTTCCATGGGAGGTGCTCAAAGAGCTGATTCATTATACCTTAAACAATGGTTTATCTTATGAAAAACTATCTAGTATAGTATAGTATTGTGTTAAAAATAAAAGAGGAGAGAGAGAGAGAGAGAGAGAGAGAGAGAGAGAGGAGCATAAGGTGATTTCCTCAAGATTTATGAGGAAACTAGCTTGACCACAACAAACTATATTTCATTTTTCATATCTATATTCATCTTCATGTGCAAAAGTTCTCAATTGAATTCAATAGTTGTATTATTGAGTTATTTAAGTAAACTGTTTGCGAGTGTGTTTTTTAATAAAGACAGGCAGACACAAACACGAACGTTACAGAGACATCAGGCGGCAAATATTTCACAATGACGCTCAGGGAAAATCCCTCGCCATTGCCAGCACACACATGCTTGTGATTCCAGGAAAACATCTTGAGAGATGTTTATTACCAATGTCATTCGTAAGTGTCCTAATTGAAATGTTGGCGAGGTATGAGCTCCATAAAACCAAAGAGCAATAATCCTAACATCTAGCCTAACATGTGTTGGCAAAGAGGAGCCCTTGGATAAATGATGCAGTTCATTATTGAGCTGCCCTCACCCTCGTTGGAATGAAAAAGTCATCGGATAGCAAGCTTTTAATGTATATTTCTGCTAATGACGCCATGTGTTGTTGTCTACACACCGGCACTAGATGTTTCACGGTCTGCCGCTGTTCCCCTTCTGGTTGTTGTGGTGTATTGCCCCTCACCTGTCGTTTGCGTCCTCCCCTTGTCTGTTGTCGGCCATTTTGTGTTCACCTGTTTCTCGTTGGTTGATTGTCACTTTCCCATATGTTTTAGTTTATATATATACGTTTAATTATTGTTTCATGTTTTATCTGGAGTTCTGTGGCCCATGTGTTTTAGTTTATCTGGTTGTTCATTGTTTCATGTTTCATTTAATGGTCTGCCTATTCCGATGTTGTGTTGTTTCCCCGCCCTTGATTGTCTGCACGTGTCTCCACTTCCCTCAATAGCGTCTCCTTATTTATACCCAAATCCTGTGTTCCTTGTTGTCATCCTAGGTGGTATCCTGACCGTCAGTTCATGGTGCGTGTGTGTTCCGCTTTACCATGCCGCAGTTTTGGGTCTCTTTTCTGTTGATTCTGGATTAAATAATCTACGTTTATTTCGATGCCTGCATTTGGGTCATCTCTCCATTACCACACCACCCGCCGTGACAAGATGATATGAAATGTAAAGTTATTTTGCCTCATTCTGTGAATGCAGAATGTGAGACCAACTTGTAAACATTTTCTCAAGATCAAAACTGATCAATTCCAAAAGAGGATTCTATCTGGTTCACGTTGTACTGCAACGATACATTTTCAACTATTTCGCGTTTATCGGTGGCAATAAATAGTTGGCAAGTCCATTTTCAGTAGATTTGATGTATTTTACATTGTTCAATGGTTCTTTGTTACTTACTATCTATGACTGTAATGAACAATGGAGAGTAGGGATGCCGTCGATGTTTCCACTTCATCTCCAGAGGGACTATCGGGGCCTTTTGTGATTAGCTGCTTGGTTTGCCAGCAGATAATAGGGCTTTGGCTAAACGGATTCTTGCACAGTGAGCTGCTGTGTAGGTGGGGTGTCCTTCATCACACACGCCTCGAGGGTGACTAATGGAGCCCAGAAGACAGTTATTTCCCTCTGTGTGCTGATGATTGAAACTTGAGACTTCAGGCAGGGGGAGTGATCTACTGTCCTTATCAGCTCTTGACAAAACAGAGAGAGGGGAATCCGCAACATCTGGAAGATAAACTTCAATGTGGCAGGTTTTATCTTGAGGTGGTGTGTAAAACCTGTAAATATATACGTAATGTACTGTATAATCCATTTGGGCCCCCTCAAGTCTTAGCTGAGGATGTATAGACATCCAAAGTCAGGGTGATTCACAGTACAGCACTGTGCATGACAGTACAATGTTAATATTGTCAATATTATAGGGAATATTATATTAGTGACATTCAACAAACAAATGTAGCACAATGCATGTATCATCACATTGAATAATAAAGGGGCTGCAACAAGACGGGGACAGGAAGTCTGAAGAAACGCACGCACACACACTTTTCATGTCGAGTGCCACCTGTTACTAGACTGTAAAAATACAGTCAAGTAGACCTTAAAAGCCTCTTCTCCATGCTGCTGTAATTTCATTTCATTTCATTTTATTTAAATTGAATGCCTAATTTAGTTCTTAATTATTCTCATGGGATGCACAAAAATGCCTTGTGCGTAATTTAACAGGGGTATTTGGAAATGTGGTTATTTTGAATTAGTATTTTATTTTGTTTTATTTTATACTTTATCCTTAATAGGAATTCATATCAACCCCTGCCATGAAGATCAGATCCGGTGCTGTGCCCAAAAGTGACTCCCTGCCCAAAATGTATTCCTGTCTGTTATAGCTGTATCGCCCAGTGTATAAATATCTACTTAGGTGCTTTTATTTGGATCAAACAGTCACAACGTGCAAATTCACGTAACTTTATGTCAGTGTTAATAGCAAAGGTATGTCTACCGTAATCAGGCATGACATTTACGTGATTATAGACAATGCTACAGCATTGTTGCAGATGTCGATGTGTTTGGTATGTATAATATCCTTGTTTATATTTGTAAACTAGAATGTAATGATGCTATTTACGGATGGGTAACATATAAAATAAAGAAATTATCTCTACTCCCTTCAGGATACATTGTCATATTCCCGATGCTATGTCTGTGTGTATACATATATGTATATTTTCCTGTGTGTATATCTACAGTATCTATCTATCTATCTATCTATATATGCAGTATATATATATATATATATATATATATATAAAACATTGTTCTCTTCTTCCTATTTTGTCTTTTTTGCCTACTTGTCACAAGAATTTCACTGTTCAGAGTGGGCCTGTGTTATGATGTACATGTGACAATAAAAACACTTTGACTTTGACATTCTTTGACCTGCTCTCTGCCCTATATTATAACCAATCCAATCCTTTTTTACCACGTTAACAATTTTCTCTTGCCCAAAAGTGATTCCAGCTCCTACCTTGTGACTGAAAGGTTATTTATGCCTCAAAATGACTTGCTTACATTCATGTGGGTTATATTTTAATGATTGGGTCCCACCCATTCTTACCGGTTGACACACCCTTTAAAGCGTCAATACAACCAGTAACACACCGTTTATCTCATGTGTACAAAAGTGATTCCAGCTCCTACCTTGTGACTAAAAGGTTATTTATGCTTCAAATGGACTCGTTCATGGGGTTCATTTTGAAGCATAAATAACCTTTCAGTCACACACATGATTACATTCTAGTTACAAATACAAACAATACACAACAAGCATTTGGCAAACAATTACTAGGTGTCGTAAACGTCTTGCCTGAATGACTATATAAATGCTATAAACTGCAGGGAGGCAGGGAGTCCCCTTAAAAGGCCACAGCAGCGGAACCGAAGCGCGGCAGCCACCAACCGCGGTTTCTCGTCGGCTCTTTATTCTGCGCCGGACCACAACAAGACACATCACGTTGAGCTGAGGCAACGTCAGTCTGTGCGTCGTAAATACACGCAAATATAAATACATGTGTGTTGTACCTGCGACGGTATGTTTACGAAGGCGTTTCGTGTCAAATCCAACACCGTGATCAAAGGATCGGACAGGTTAGACGGTGTTTACGTCCACATTTACACATCACGTGACATCATGTGCAATATTGTCAATATCATGTGCTATTATTATTATTATTATTATTTATATCATGTTACCTCTCAATGTTACCTCTCACCCCCTCTCATCATCATGTGCAATATTCTTAATATTCTTTATATCATGTGCAATACTTCCTCTTACCATTATTATTATTATTATTATTATTATTATTATTATTAACCTTTTATTACACTTCAATTATTGCCAAATTGTTTTTGCTGACTGAATATCTTATCTTATCGATATTTTTATACTTCTCCTATATTTGTATACTTCTCCTAGGACTTAGTCTTACTGTCAATTTGTAAATCTGTTATTTTATTTGTATTATTCTGCTGTTTATTTCTCTATTGTTTTATTCTGTTGCTATGCAACCTGGCACAATAATTTCCTTCGGGATCTTATCTTATGTTATCTTATCTTACATTTACATTTACATTTAGGGCATTTGGCAGACGCTTTTATCCAAAGCGACTTACAAAGACATTTACAACAAAATATCTGCCCAGCATTTATTTTAGCTGATATGATTATTTATATTGAAACTTGAACGTTGCTTTTAAGGCTATGTCTTCCACATTGATCTCAGCACATGTCATATTAATATAATATTAACGTGACATTCACTTAATTGGCTTCAAGATATCTCTCATCTGTCTTCATTAAATTGTCGACCATTCCTCCTCCATCCATCCTCTCCAGGAGAAAGCTTAAAGCTGATCTGTCGGCTGCGTTTCCCTTGTTGTCTCAAGAGGAGCTGTCAGAATGTGTCCCAAACAAAGAGGAGCTGAACGTCGTCAAGGTTTACGCACACAAGGGAGATGCAGTCACTCTCTATGTCCTTCAGAAAAACCCTTTGTTCTTTGAGCTGGACAAACGACTCTATCCCACAGGTGAAACAAAACAACGCAATGAACTACAGTATACCTTGGTGAGAGTTAAATAATGAAATCTACAGTGATGTGTAGCAAATATCATCATATATTTTATGTATTTTTTTAGTGTATTTGCTTTGGCGCTACCCAAATGTTTTGCCAACATTTGCAACATGGGCGCCTGTACTCCAAAAGATAGCGGGAGGGGCAGGTAAGTCTTTCAATTGTAAAGACTTTAAATAATTATGGAATACAAGTGCACATCTATGTGTGAACCAAGATGTCGGTGGACCATGTGTGCTCGTCCTCAGATCTGATGCTGCCCGGTGTGGTCGTGCCTTCATGTGGTCTCCCAGAAGTGCGACCGGGCCAGTGTTGTGCTGTTAAAGTGGTCGGCAACAGGTACGTCCACACAGTCACGAACACTCGCACAAACACTTGTACTCCCCATTCACTCCCACAGTATTCTTCAAAACATAAATTCTAAAACAATTCGAAACAATGAGTGAAAATAAGTACCAAGTAAGAAAAGTGACAAGTAAGAGTAGCAATACTATGGTGGATGGTGCAAAAATGTTGTAAAGTGCCCACATGCAGTACAGTAAAGCATTTATTAAGTGATAATGATAATAGTAATGATAAATGATGATTCCTCTTCCATTGCACGGAACGTCCTTGTTTCCAGGATGCCGATGGCGGTCGGTACGGCGGCCATGTCCACGGCAGAGATGCGCAACGCGGGCATGAAGGGAAGGGGCGTGTCCGCCATTCACACGTTCATGGATCACTTGTGGTGAGAGCTGGTGAATAAAACCCTTTCCAAAATGTACAATACACTCAATTGTGAAGGGGCCCTATTATACCACCAGGTGTGATTAGCCTTAATCACCGTAGAGGGACTAAAATCAAGTGTATGCTGGGTAAATCAGCCTACCAGCCTACCCAGTGGACTGCAGCAACTGGTAAACTGATCTAGTCGACATACCTCTGGGCGGACACTCCCACTTGTGATGTCACTTCGTCACAATGACAATTTTGGTCACATGACAATTCTGAAACGGCTTTTAAATTTAAAAGGCTAATCACACTCATGCCTGGTGGTATCATCGGGCCCCTTTAAGCAAAGTGATACGCGACTTATTCTTATTTTCCACGTGGCTTATTTCCGTCTGCTCAGGGCATACGGGGATAAATCGTGCCCTGCCTCTGTCCCGGACACAGAAACGACGGGAAGTGAGGTTATGAACGGTGAGGAAGGCGACGAGGAAGGAGAGTGCGGTGAGGAGGAGCCAGGGATGGATGCGGGAGACGTATCGGAGTGTCCGGGTGGTCCAGGGGCGCACCAGGACACGGAGCAGGCCCGTACCGACATGGAAGAACTCAGGCTGACTGAGCCTGAGGGAGAGAAGGAAGACAAAGATGACAAGGAAGAGGAGGAGGAGGACGAGGAGATGAACCCGGATGACCAGATATCGCCGCAAGGTAAATCTACATGTTTTGTTTTCTGATTTGCCCGTTTCATCTGTCTGTTTTTGTCTGTTTGTATGTTTGTTGGTGTGTTGTCTTGAGGGTTGTTTTCTTGGTTATACGCACTGATTTTAAGATTTCAAAACTGTAACAGGTAATCTTAATGACTGCTTGAACTATCAATGCCCACCGAGGGACTGGTGTTTGGAATTAGCTTCGGCTCTAAACACGTGTACAGTACGGTCACTGCTTCTGTTTCTCTGTACTTGTCCCTTACAAATAAATACATTAATAACAATAATAATAGTATGCATCTTGAAACTGCAAAAATGTTATATTTGTAAAACGGACAAGGAGTATTGTCAGTGTTAGTGTTATCATTTACTGACTGCTGGGTCTCTTTTATACAGTATATAGCCATTCGAAATCATGTTGCCACACAAAAGTAGAGGTCCACTTTTCCCTCCCTCACAAAGTTGCGTTGATCACGTTGACCACATCCACAGACAAGATGGACGCCCTGCTGCTGCAGTGTTTCCTGCACGCGCTGAAGAGCAAGGTGAAGAAGTCAGAGCTCCCCCTGCTGGCCAGCTCCTTTCTCCGCAACCACATGTTCCCCTGCTGGTAGCGTATGGCTTTCGGGCTTTCTTTTTTAACCATTGCGGCGGTTTGAAAGTGGTGGTGGTGGTGGTGGTGGTGGTCGGAAGAGGTTGTTTGTTTGTTTATTCGATTTTGATTTTGATTTGTTTCAGTCCGAGCGGAAAACAACTCGACGTCAAGAAATCCAGCTACAAAAAGGTTCCCCTGGCGTTGAGATATGAGACAAGTTTGATCTTTCATTCATCTCGACCACCATATGTAACTGTGTGTGTGTGTGTGTGTGTGTGTGTGTGTGCGTGTGCGTGTGCGTGTGTGTGTTTTGTGCACAGTTGTCCAAGTTTCTGCTGACCATGCAGCAGCAGTACAGAGTGGTGCGCGTGAAGGAGCTGACCAAAGGGGTGGAGAGCCTGGTGGAGGTGGACTGGAAGAACTCAGTGTAAGCCATGCCCCCCCTACACTGCTTTCCAACCAAATATTTACATCTTATGTCGTCGTCGTCCCCCCCCCCCCCCCACCACCCAACAGCACTTATCAATGGAATATTCACATCTTAAGTATCCGCCCCACCCCTGCCTTCCCTCTCTTAACCCTAGCGCGAACTTGCGTGTTTGTATGTCTTGGCATTTATTAATAGTACTTAGCATTGCTTAGCATATTGTATGTTCTTAGATGTTGGTAACGTGCTCAGTATGGCACGTCTGCTCTTATCCCAGCAGGCAACCAAGCAATTATGAAACTCGTTCTCTTAGCCTCGTAACTATGAATGCTTGGAAACCTGCTCTATTCTTATCTTTATGTACCACAGCGATATATTGCTGTCTCCTTCAACAAATGTACTCTTTGGATAAAAGCGTCTGCCAAATGCCCTAAATGTAAATGTGCTTCTTTAATGTGCTTTTGGTTTGGTCCTGTTGTTGTTGTTGTTGTTGTTGTTGGTTTACAGCCTGCGATCCTTCCGGGCCCCCGAGGAGCCCGGCGTTGCGGAGGCACCGGCGCAGACGACCGAGGATTGTATGGAGAGGCCCTACCGACCCCCGGAGATCACCATACTGTACTCGGTGTCGGCCCGCGTCGAGTCGCTCTTCCGGGAGGCCAACAAGAGGTGTGTGTCCCCTGGTCTCATCCAGGGAGCCAGAGCCATGCTGGTAACCGTGTGTGTGTGATCATCGCAGTTCTACTCAGTAGTGTCTCGTGAAAACGTTTTGTTGGCCGTGTCTTTACACACACACACACACACACACACACACACACACACACACACACACACACACACACACACACACACACACACACACACACACACACACACACACACACATGCATAGATGGCGGCAGTAGATCAGGAGGTATGGGCGGTTGTCTGGCAACAGGATGGTTGCTGGTTCGATCCCCGGGCTCCTCCCCCTCCTAGCTAAGTGTTGAGGTGTCCCTGAGCAAGACACCACCTAACCCTAACTGCTCCTGACGTGTTGGTTGTTACCTTGCATGGTTGGCACCGCCGTCGGTGTATGAATGGGTGAATGTGAGGCAATACTGTAAAGCGCTTTGGATAAAAGCGCGATATAAAATGCAATCCATTTACCATTTACTCAATAGTTCATGTACATCGCCTGCCCCAAGCCTCACCTGTGCACGAGAACGCCTTATATAGACTTATTAGATGGTGTTATATTTCCTCATGTGTCTGCTATATGATGCGCTGTGCTATAACAACAATGCTAAAGTAAATATGTCTGCCTGCTATGCCTCTCAGGAAAGGAACAGTCCTCCAGCCAGGAGAAGTCAGGACGATCATAACAGAGTATGTCAAAGCCAACGAGCTGGTGGATGAAAATAACAAAAAGTGAGAGCTTTCTTCTTTTTCATCTATATATATATATACAGTGTATTAATATATGACTATATATATTTTTGGACAGTCCATGTGCAATAATATATATATGTGTGTGTGTGTGTGTGTGTGTGTGTGTGTGTGTGTGTGTGTGTGTGTGTGTGTGTGTGTGTGTGTGTGTGTGTGTGTGTGTGTGTGTGTGTGTGTGTGTGTGTGTGTGTGTGTGTGTCAGTTATGTCCACATAAACCCTACTCTGTGCGACTGTCTGTTGGAGAAGTCTGAGTACCAGGAGGTCTCCGTTCTGAAGTGGGACGATCTCTTTAGCCGGTAAGAAAACATAAACTGAACAACACTCGAGTCTTTTTTCAGAAGAACAGCGGTGAATATTTGCGGGGTTATCTGGAACGTGGCCATTTCTACAGCAATGGCAAATATTTCTGAGTGAGTGCGGCTCGCTGCGTCACATTAACGCTTTGCATGATTCGCGGCTACAGATGCTAATGCCGTAGGAGGGCGTATTCTGTCAGTCGTTGATTTGGTTTGGTGTGTCGTGGACCAATCAGACCGGACCGATCAGACCCCGCCTTTTTTTGTCCGCACAGGACCCTGGGCAAAATGCAAGAGTGCTCCCAGGTCGTGTTCGCCGGCCAGCTGCCCGTCATCAGGAAGGGCCACGTGGAACCCATCGACATCTCCGTGGCGTCGAGGGGATCCAACAAGAAGGTGACGCTGATAAAGAACCTGGAGGCGTACGGCTTGGAGCCCACCGACGTGTCCGCGGCCCTGCAGCACCGGGTCCAGGCCAGCGCTGTGTTGCACCCCCTCCCGGGAACCAAGGACAAAGTGGTGGTTCAGATCCAAGGCAACCAGATTCAGCAAGTCGGCAACTTACTCCTAGGTTAGGAGTTTTTGTTTTTTTTCCCTCCTTGGCGCGTGTAGACCACTTTGGAGTCAACGTCGTCACGGCTAGATCACAGCAGCAGCCGGTGGCAGAATATCAATATAGCCCCACAGAGATTTGTCTTAACTAACGCGGACAAAATGTCTTGCTGTGCTGTGGGCTGCCAGAACAGTAATGAACTTGATTCTTTACCGTATTCCGTATCATCAAAGACCCCTAACCACACGACCCTAAACGGAGACATCTGTGGCTGCATGCCATCAACACAACAGCCTGACGGACCATATAATGAGCGTGGGCCGGCAACTCGATTCCCTTTGCTGGGTGTGACTCCTTGCCCTGTGGCGGACAAAGGCGTACGGAAGATCCGTGCCGTTTCAAATGTTTGCGGGTGAAATAATAACTGGTGTGCTCTATTTTACCCCCAGTATGCCCCACCGCTGCATAGACAGACAACCCCCCGTCTCGAGATGGGGCTCTCTGCCACTAGCTAGGCCCTGCCGCCGTGTTACCAAACACCAAAGTGGTCTATACTGTACATGTTCCGTGCAGTTGCATATAATCAACAATGGCTCTGTGATATTTATATTTTATGATTTTTTTTTTCCAGATCATTACCATATTCCTCGCAAGTACATCCAAGGCCTGGAAAAAGTTCAGAAGGGGAAGAAGAAATAACAAGCGCATTTCGTCATAACGTGTTTAACTGCTCACTGGTACAACAATAGCCATTAACGATCATCCATACCATAAAGGTTAACCCCACAAGGTCATCCAGTAAAAAGACTCCATGTTGTTTTATTTCCAGGCTTTTCCATTGGCATGTTAATAAGTCATAAAAACAGCTTATTTTGCAGTGATGCCAGAGAACAAGGAATTATCTCAAACTCAATTATTTTCTTCCGCAGATTCCACAAAAAAATGCGTAAAATACAGACAACCTTTAGAGTCAATTATATTTCTGTGTTGGTTAAAATCACAATGACTTGTTCCTACACATGAATCTAATTAATGGTCTGCCCTTTGACAACACGCAGCAGGGAAAGACATTTATTTTAATTAAAGGAAAATATGCCTGCAAATGATCTCGCTGGAAGCCTGCATCCATCACAGAGACACCAGTGCTTAAAGAAACCGCGCCAGGTTTGCTCTTCCCGAAGCGCAGTAGGGGTCGTGACCCTGGAGGTAACATGTGCCGTCTCCGGTTACTGGGAGATCTGTGGCGCACAACCACCCGAAGAAAGGCAGGGTGAGCCTTTGTCATGCCTTAGAGAGCTTCGAGACACGCGTGATCAAACCAGAATGAGTCTGATGATTCTGATAAACAACAGCCCTGTTGACAGACGTACAATCATTCGTCTGGTCTATAATCGCTCTGTTATAGACCAGGAGACCAGACAATGCTGCTCATTTGAGGGTGCAGACTTTAATATTGGGGTTGGCTTTTTTTAAGCCCTTTCATTCAGGTATTTTCTCCCAGATGGAACAATTCCTCAGGCATGTTGTGCGTGTTAAATCTCATTAGGATATAAGCTAAATAATTATGGTCGTGTGAAGTCACAAGGAAACACAAACAAAAGCACTTAGTTTGTGTCCTAAAGAAATCTCTCTAGAACATGATCTTTAAGTGACTAACACATCCTAAAGCTTTAGGGACCCCCTGCAGTTCAGCACAATAGCCTTTGCTCCATAATGTGTTGAGGGACCTTAATTGCACATTTAACAGGATAGATCAAGGGCCAAAGCACATTAAGTCTATGGTGTGCTTCACAAGCCGCCGCTCGCCTTGATGTGTCAGACGGGATGTGGAATGTTGGTTTAATATTCATATCTCAGCATACAGTATATAAGAGAACTTTAAAACCGTGTGTCAGTCCAAGAACCTCTGACATTTCGTCCAGATCCTGATGCGGTGGATCAACGTCTACACAGGCAGCTTTCCATTAGAAAAAATCGAATAAAGTGGTTGTCAGCGAGCTCCACCATATTCTTGCACAACTCGTGCCCTTAGTTGCCGACGTGTGTGTTCACTGCAGCAGGATGTTTCAATAATTCGACGCTATAAAGTAAAACCGTGTTGAGGAGGCGGCGTGCCGCTGTAAACTCGAAAGGCCGTGACACCGAACCGACACCAAACATTTCGGATTACACAGGGCAACAGCCAATGAGCTCATTTCTCACCAATGAGAAATGAGAGAAACCTCAGACCGTACCTCAAGACCTGCTGCGCACTGTTTCCACGAATCATGTGGTTCAACCCAGTAACCATTTTCAGATTGAATGTGTGCCTGTTGAAATCATGAATACAGATGATAAATCTGACCACAAAAGAAGTCCAAACTATCAATGTTTTTCTTTTGAAGTCTTTATTTAAACCCCTTGCTTTTTTTTTAATTCTTTGCATTTATTAAACCTCCATTGAGATATATTGCACTTTCTCTTTGAAAGAATATATCCTCAAAACAGGAAACACTGTAACTCTCTTTCTGACCCGATCGCTGCGCAAGGTCGCCGCTGTCCAACTTCTGGATGGGAGATTACTGGGTGCGTTTGGTACGTAACTCATGGACATGATTATAGTGCGTTTTGGTCTGGAAATGTCAATGCATCGTCGTTTGCCTTAAGCTGTAGCACATGTCGTCCTTAGAGGGACCTGGTAGCCGGACGAGAGGTTGTGTGTGTGAGCTGCTTGTGCCACGTGTCTATATAAAGTAGGCTACATTCATGAATAATGTGTGAAATATAGAATAAATAGTCCTTCACAAAATATAAAGTTATAATAAACATGTAGGCCTCCTGTCGCTCATAAAAATAATCTGTTTTTGGGGGTTTTTTTAGCGAGTCAGCGACCGAACCAGCTGTCTGGACGTCAGTATGGAGGAATCATACGAACACACACCACCAGAGAGGACCTGAGCCGGTGCGGTCGTGGGCTGTAACCCGGGGTTCCCGTGGCGTGACTGCTCCCCCCGGACGCCGCCGCTTGTCAGAAGCCCACCGCCGACGACGCCAGTGTCCCTGAGAGGATTGCACCGCTCGACGAAGGGTTACACCATTTTTCTGTTAAAAAAAAAACAAAACAAACAACAAACTAAAAAAAGCAACTGGTTCAGAGCAGGGAAAATGCACTTACAGTATGATGATGGCCTATGGAACCACAGTCATCTCTGGTGTTGAACCCAATCACATGAATTCCAATGTATGGATATTTCATAACAGGGAAGTATAACAGATATGATACACAGTACATTGCTTTGGTTCCATATGCATCACATAGTCAGGTCAAGTCAAGTCACTTGTATTTGTGTATCCCTTAATCACAGTTACAGTCTCAAAGGGCTTTACAGGCCATATGATTATGGGGCCATGTGGTTATGACGCCCCCCCTAGCCCTATAGCCCCCCTAAGGACAAGAAACGAGTCCCTTAATTAACAAGGAAGAAATCTGGAGCAGGAACGCAGAGTGGGAGGATCCCTCCTTCCAGGGACGATTCGGAGTGCAATGGGTGTCATACGGGCGTGAAAAGGAGTAACAAAGCATTACAATTACAAGCGACAAAGTACAAATATATGCACACGTTTCTTTTCTCTAACCCTAAACACAAAGTTTACAAGGCCCAGAAATCAATCATTCTGCTGTCAGTCAGGCTGTAGACCTGGGACAGCTACAACAAAACCAATAAACCTCCAGGAATGTGTTGCGGTTTGCGTTTTGCGTATTTTAACGGAACAATCATCATGGACGGCAGTGAGTGATGCACGCTGGGATTCCAGATGTTGCAGGTCAACGCGTTGTAATGTGATGTTTATGTCATCTTCCATTCACAGACCGTATGTGTAGGACTACGAAGGTTTCGAACGTTTTTTAGCCAAGTTCGGTATTTCATTTGAGTAACGTAGAGGAAACGTTTTCAAACACACGTCTGGTTGGAATCTTTCTTCAACCTTCGTGATGCTTTCGTAAGATGTCGGGGTTTCCCATATTCCATAAGCTTTTAAGTCTCCTAAGCGCTGGGTCTCATCCTGTCTCTATCAACTCTCTCAACCCTCTAAAGAACCCTGATATGTACTGTACTTTAAACGGCTTGCATTCGTGGTTAGGACGCAGTATGTCCTTCAGATGCGTCATTTGAAAAGTTGCACAGAAGATATAAGTAACAACAGCGAGCAAGAGAGAGAGAGAGAGAGAGAGAGAGAGAGAACATTGTAGGCGGTCTATGTTCTGACCCAGTATGTGGAGAGCCTCAACTCATTCACTTGCACAATGCACTTTTAATGAGTACAAGCACTTGTGCATTAGTCCTCATGAAATGTACAATTGCGGTATTTTATTACAATCATTGTAGTTATTCAGATCTCCACTTGAATATCTTCCCAGGGTTATAAATTACCAATTTTCATGTCTAGTCCGGAGCAATTGATTTTCTCTGGATTCAGAGAATTCATGAATATTTGATTTGGTGATTCCCTGTATTCTTATACTTAAGAATATACCTTGAATTAAGAACATTAGTACCTCAATTGCCCCTCAATGTTCCCAGAAGGCATATCAGTGAAATCATTAACCCGGCTGTACTTTGATTCTTACTCTTACTTTCTTCACTATTGCTGGGTTGGTTGTTGTGGAGTGTGTGTGTAGTGTTGTGGAAACCAACACGACATTTAGAGAATTCGTTGGAGAAGGAGAAGTCGAGGAGACGAAAGTGGCGAAATTGCAAAGACCTTTATTACAACCTGCTACAGTCATGGCAAAGGGAGGTCGGTCAATTGAGTATCCTCCCTCATCCCAACTCAAACAGATCTTTTTATGGTGTTCCTCTGGTTTCCTCACCACGCCCATTAACCCTCCCCTCAACACATGTACACACCCCTAATTATGTTAATACGCTTGTTGAGCTCCTCCCGCTGGTAGCTCCTCGAATTGTCTTTTTATGGGTTTGTTTAAATCACATAACCTTAACTAAGCTTAATCCATATTAGTATTTCTTTATACAGCACATAAACTAAAGTATTATTATAAAGAAATATTAAACCAGCATAGACTAAAATGAAAACAGAAATGATGTAACCAGCATAGACTAAAATGAATAACAGGAAATGATGAATAGACAAACCAAACCCCACAATACAAACTCTGATATCTCCTGCTGTGAATATAGTGGCCAAACTACAGTCATGTGAGGAGCCTATTGTAAATTACTCCTAACTTATATAAGTATTGTGTTTGCTTTTAATTTAGAAATCTCACTTATTCGAGATGCAATTATTCTATCTGAGAATTGCTACGTCACAGGATAGCCCAGGGATGTCCCTTATCTCCGATTGGCTGGAGGTGGAGCCGTCTCATTGGCCATTCAGGTTGTGAGTTGATTCACTGAGCCATACTGTCTGAGATTCTCTCTGAGACATACTGTCTCCGATTTGTATATGACCATTTGTTCTTTCTTAATCAATTCATCTATTCTGTTGGAGGTGTCTTTCTTGTCTTTGTTCTCTGGCCTCCTGAAGATCCATCCTCCAAGACTCCATTTGACCCCCACCCCGCCGTCTCCTGCTTGTCCAATACACGTGACCATCCGTCTCTCTCGGTCAACCCAGCCGTTCGCCGGCGACAAGATGGCGACTATGTTTTATGATAAAATTCTCCCATCGTAGTTGGGAGGTTAAACCAGCCGTCCCCCCCCACACACACACACACACACTCAGGGGAACGCTAGCATGATAGCATTCACCACCTGCTCCTGTCAACATTACTACAAACTCTTACTGCAATAAACCATCTCCTGTCTGTGTTCCTGTATTGAAGTGTAAAGTGTACAAGCCTAAATGAACTAGAATAGAAAAGTATGGGCTTAATGGGCTTAATCTGAAGCATCCATTTTGAGTTTATCAGGAAAGTTGTCTCTGTTGTGATACGTATTCACTGCTCTAAATGAATTGCTATGAGGTATGCGTAGTCCATTTGAGCTCTAAAAAAACTGCCGAGCTTGCATCTGTGGAGCGTGACACCCGTGTCATATGTGGAGCTAAGACCGTGACCGTGGCGGTGGCGGTGTGGTGGTGGCGGCGGTGGTGGCAGTGGGTGGCGGTGGTGGCGGTGGCTGGCAGGACGGGAGAACCGCCGGTGCCCACGGGTTAAGAACGTAAGCCGCTTGGCGCAGATCAAAATGGCTATCGCGGGCTCGCTGCCAATCAAACGCCTCTGCCAGAGAGCCACTCTCTCCTTGACAGAGCCCGCTGGGACCCGAGAGAGGACACGCCTATCTCGGGTCCCAGTGAAAAGATGAATATTAATGAAGTAATAGTCCATGGTTTGCATGCCTCCAGTCACGCAAACAAACAAATTCTGCCCCCTAAACATCGCCTTCCATTAGGGGGTTTAATGTTTTTTATTTTGGCAACAGCAGCTTTATCGGCAGGCATGGCCACGCTGAGTGCTGCTGCGTGTGGATTAGCGCTCGCTGTGGTCCAGCCCAGCGATTAAACCTCTGTACAGTGATGAGAAGGTTGAAGGCGATAAGGCCGTGAACGCCACCAGCCCCCCCCCCCCTCCACGCGGTCTTCCGAGACGTACCCAACCCAGGAGAGCGGAACTGCTGGGGATCGAGCCAGCGACCTTCCCAGTAGCCAGACAGCCGTTCGGCCGTTCAACCCCCTGAGCCACTGTGTATTATGTAATGCGTAAATACCCCACGAACACAATGTGGTCTTAATCCACTGGCTTACACACACACACACACTGGTTCACCCGAGTATTAGTTCTATTGTGAACATGTTATTCCAGAAATAAATAAATAGAAGATAAACATTTGTTTTTCGCTCAGGGTGGGTAAACATAATGAAGAGGTTCTGAGGTCACTGCTCAGTACTTTTTTATAAACTCTTCAGTTACACAAGTGCAGCCCGCGGGCCTCCTTGGTGTGGCTAATGGACCGGCCGCGGACACAGGAGAACACAGACGAGAAGCAGAGCGACGTAGGAACAGAAAGATTTACACAAGAAACTGAAATGAAATGAATGATCACTGGTAACAAAACGGCGTCTCTTCGGTCTTCCATCCATGAAAAGATCTCAAAGGGACGCGGTGGAGCTCGGAAAACGCCGCTCGGGCTATTGGATGTGCATCCTCTCTACGGTCTCCCTCTTCTCCATCCATCCATCCCTCCCTCCATCCATCTCATAATGAAATGGTAGATGATTAAAAGTGTGCCGTGAGTGACTGAGCTAGAGAGAGAGAGAGAGAGAGAGAGAGAGAGAGAGAGTGAGAGAGAGAGAGAAATTGATAGACAGAGGGTGGTAGATAAGAGAGAGCGAGAGAGAGAGAGAGAGAGAGAGAGAGAGAGAGAGAGGGAGATAATGCCTTTCGAATGCATGATGGACACACAGCCATCGGGCTTAGACCGGGCTTAAAGTCAACTCATCATCAGCGGTCGCCGTTCTCCACCTCACTCACCCCGTGGCCCTGACGAAGGGAGATAGACAACGAGAGAAAGAGAGAGAGAGAGAGAGAGAGAGAGAGAGAGAGAGAGAGAGAGAGAGAGAGAGAGAGAGAGAGAGAGAGAGAGAGAGACCCACACAATACACCTGCAAGAGCAGAGGAGACCCAGACCGAGAGGCAAAGACTCTCCCTGTCTCTCTCTCCCTCTCTCCCCTTGATCTGCAGAAGGAATAATCAGAAGAAGTCGTTACTTGGGATAGGTGAGAGCTGCTTTCTGCCCAGGGCTCTGCCTTGCTGCAGCCCTCAGACAGCTTGGAGTGAGCTCGGAGCTCCAGGGAGTTCTCTGCTCTCCCCAACCTGAGGAGGAGAGAGGAGACGAGAGGAGGTGAGAGGAGAGAGGAGGTGAGAGGAGAGAGGAGGCGAGAGGAGAGAGGAGGAGGAGGAAGCAAGAGGATGCTCAACAACCTGACGGGACTGTGAGGAAGGCGAGGGGGGACCCAACAGCCAGGGTGAGTGACGAAAGGCAGTCCGCTGTGTGGTGTGTGTGTGTGTGTGTGTATGGGTGCCATTCATGCTTCAAGTTTGTGGATCGAACCAGCCACCTTCTGGTCGCAGGTTGCCAGACAACCGCTCGAACCTTCCTGAACGACTGACGCCCTCAACTGTGAATGAAGCCCTTGTGCTCCTGTTCTGGGGAACCTGGCCTTTGGCTCACAATAGAAGTCATTCATTCATTCATGCTCATCCACCGTTATGCCCGCGGTCTACACCCCCATTCACTACGATGCCGGCCATGTTTACTGTGTTTGCATGTGTGCCGCTACGTGCGCGTGTGTGTGTGTGTGTGTGAATGCATGAGTGAATCATGTGTGATATGATGCTTTATCTGATGTATGGATTGCTTTGCCACCTGCGTTGCCAGACTGCCTTGGTCTTTTCCTCCTGAGCGGCCGATTGTGTCAAAGGATTAACCCATGCGGGACCCCGCTCTCCCCTTGTCGAAATTGGATCACAAGACGGATATAAAACCAATCATCCTATCTGTAATCTCATTGTCCGCAAGCATAGGATCCTCACTTGGCACACATTCTCATACTGAATGTGAATATCTATTGTATGTCGTTCTTAAATCTTGTTATGTCATGACGGTGAAATGAGATCCATAGGATTAAGCGGCGGCTCCGAGCTGGCATCTATTTTTATTGTAGGACATAGCTATTTATGTTTTTTAGTATTTATTTACTTTTTTTAGTCAAAAGTATTGATCAATATATCAATGTGTGACATCTCAGCTCTCCCTGGGGGGGGGGGTCTTCATGGCCAAAGAGGTTGTGACCCAAGAGGGCTGTCACTCACAGTGTAACGGACGGCGGGATCACGATATCCCGATTTTCCAAGATATTCCACAATATCCCTTTCTGTGTTTGGCTCTACATCATAGTGTCTTGATGTGTCTCGATGTGTGAAATACAAGTTCTATTTCTTAACTTAATAAGTTCCAGATCATCTAACATGTTCATTGGAAAACCAATGCAGAGTTAACACGTTATATTGTGAAGGTTCAAAGGTTCAAACACTGTGAGGATTCAGTAAACGTGGTGTGTCGCGATTTCCAATACTTGCCCTGGAATCATGATTTGATTATGATTTCAGTACCACAAACGTATAATAGATGCTACATAACACGACCCAATCAGAGGGCGGCATTGACCTGCGTTTGAAGAGGCGGAGCCAGGCGGTGTGGGGGGGCGGGGCTCCAGGTGCTGCTAGCTTCCTGCCTGTCCTCGCAGGTCAGAGGGCAGCTGAGGGCAGATGGGGCTCTGGACCAGCCCTGCTCTGTAGAGGACATGTGGACTGGCTGGAGATTAATGCTGGGCTGATGCACCACGTTCACACATATCTTGTCATTTACATACAGTACATGTACTCTGAACATAGATGTAATGAAATAAATATATCTAAAGAATAAAACATTTTATGATTGTATATATATATACTGTATATATATATATGTATGGCTGTTAAGTGTTCAAAAAATGTATCTAATTAAGTGTTAAATTAAATAATTAGTGTTAAGTTAAATAATTTAATTAATGTTTTGTACTTAATTTGATAAATTAATCATATGGCAATCCATTTAGGGATTGAGCGAATCTGCCACTGGTAGATTCACGGTCCTGATTTATAGTCAGCAGAGAAGAGCCTACAAAGCACACAGAGAGGTGAAGGTTACTCTTTGAATCAAATTCGCATCCGAATATTATCTGGAAGGAATACAAAGATAAAAAAAACCTGAGTTTCTTTCTTTCGTTCGCTCTGCAAAGGGCAGCGAAAACAAAGCAAAAGAACTGAAAGTGAAGCTGTGGCTTTTTGTAGAACTGTTGACCATCCTTCAATGTCCCAAATATGTACACCAAAAACGTTTTGGCCTTTTACTTTTGTGCCGCAGTATCGGGGCAAACATGCAATACATACACACACATATATAGATATTATTTGCTGCAGTAAGCAAACATGTATAGATATATAGGTATATATTGCTGGTGCTGCTCTTTTTTATTTGATATATTTTCTTTTCTGTCATTATCTCCAAGTGTCTTGACAATTCTTCTTAAACAAGTGATCAAATAAAAGTCTTATCATCATATCTCGTAAGTCAGCATAAACACACAGCTATAATAACATTGCAGTAACTGAACCGTGTCCTCCACATGGCCCTGATCCCAGGGTGTCACATATGTCATATTTAACTAAACCTTCTCTCTCTCTCTCTCTCTGCTGTCTCTTATCTGTTGACCCCTCACCCCCGCGCAGCCTCTCTGTGTCTCGGCCGGCGTTAATCTCCCCGCCAGCTGTTGTTGCTTCCAGATGTGCTCCGAGTCTGAAGCAATTTGTACGATTGATGATTGTCCAGACGAGCAGAGCAGAGGAGAGAGAGATCGCTTGGAGGCGGGGGGAGCAGCAGAAAGTCATTTCCACCTGTTTAATGTGTGGCTTCATGACCACATGTGGTCCGGTGCCATCAAAATGTCGTTCCTGTCGGCCTCCTGCCAACACACACACACACACACACACCCAGTAAAACCCAAATCTACTGTACGTTAAAAAGTCTCCCGCGTGGCCGTGATGTGCGAACCACGCTTCTGCCGGTGGTGCAGAAGACACACAACGCCGCTACGATTCACAATGTTTTACTGCCGCTGCTATATTATAGTAGCATATATATGCATATCGCCGCTTAATTCACAAACCTCATTCACCAATGAGGTGCTTCGATAGCCTCCGGAGCCGCGGGTCGCATGAGAGAACTAGCGATGTGTGTGTCATTTGTGTAGAGCGCCTGAGATTATGTCATGGCAGAGGAATATAATGTATAATACGTTATATAATGCACGGCTGAGCTTTTAATATCATAAAGGGGCATTAATATGGCCTCCGAGTAATTCCCCCGGAGCACTCTGGGTTGGGCTACGGCTTTGCCATGCTGTGGTTTGCCAGCTGGGATTCGGTTATTGCTTTACTGGGCAAAGAGAATTAATCACCATTAAATGCAAACCACCCAAACGTATTTATGGCAAGAGGGGGATGTTTTCAATGTAAAGATGAAACAATGTGATTTATTTAAACACATGGCCCACGATCTGTTCCTGGTGACAGGGGAGAGAGTTTGAAATACATTCCGTTGATTCTTCCTTCTGTACATCGTTATCGCAATGTGAACGCACCATTAGTCCTGATCATACAGACAAGCTTGAATGCGGACACTGGGAGACTGTCCCGTGGTGACTTAAACAGTCATAAGTAGCCAGTTAAATCAAATGAAACGGGTTTAACACTTCGTCACACGAGCCGCTAATTGCCGGCGAAAACAAAACTTCGGCCTCAGTTTTGGCCGTGTAAGTAACGCAAGTATGGTGCGGTGGGTAGTATGGTGAGTATGGTACGTAACATAAAAGTGAGCCTTTAGTTCCACCTGAGTTACTGTGTGATTGCTGCTGTGAATGGGACAGTCCAGCCAGCCGCTTTGATCTGCAAACAACCCACTAGGTAAATGAAGTCTGCTTTGCGTCTATCAGCACTTAACTGTAACTGCAGCCACCAACCTGTCACCCTTAATAAAATCACTGGGTGCTACCGCCGCCTGGTGGTATGGAGGCGGTATACAGTATAGCTGCTGAGGAGGAGGAAGGAGGAAGACCTCTTCTCTGGCAAAAGTCAGAAACTCAAAAGACCAGCCAATTGAGCCGTCCGCCTGAGTTGACTGATGGCTTTTTCTGCGTTTCCAGATCAACGTACGCATTTACAGATTTGTCTACACATTTACAGATCTATGTTTACACATTTTTACGACGCACATACAGACTCTGAATACACATAACTAGACGCCTGTCGCTGCACATTCACAAACTCAGTAGGCCTACGCAATACGCATCACCCCCCCCCCCCCCCCTTCCTCATCTCTCCTTTTAGTTTTAGCTCTAGCTTTCTTCCTTTCTGCCTTCCTGTCCTTTTTGTTTTCTTTCTTGCCGTCACTTTAATCATTTTAACACGATTAAACATTACATACATTCCTCACTCTTTATTGATGGTGTTCTGGACATTCCCAAACCCGGCGAGGGAAGAGAGTGTTACGGTCACGGATGGGACCCGCGGAACAGTTAGAGTACGTTTTCCAGCCAGGTTCACTCGATCCAAGTGAGCCGAGAGTCTCTCTCTCTCTCTCTCTCTCTCTTTAATAATAATAATAATAATAATTCACATTTTATTGAGCGCATTTCTAGTACCCAAAGCGCTGTACATAGGAGGATCCGTTAAAAATAAGACAAAAGTCTCCAACAAACAAACAAAACACAACAGAGCAATACATTTTAACACAGGTCTTTAAATGCCAGTCTAAAGAGGTGTGTTTTGAGGAGAGCTTTGAAGGACTTGAGTGACTCTGCCTCTTTGATGGGGTCTGGAGTGAGTTCCACAGCCGTGGAGCAGCACAACTGAATGCAACCTGGCTCCCATGGTTTTAACTCCAAAACGGTAGGGAAGCAAGTAGAGGTGCACCAGCACAAGATACATACAGAGGGATCATTGGGCAATAGCGTCTTATGAGGTTATTGTGTGCGTGGCTGCAAAATGCGTTTGAGCGCGAGATAAGTGCAGTTTGGACATCCATGCCTCTCGCGACTAAACGCTTGGTGTTTGATGCCTAAACCGATGTTGCCCCACTGTCTTATGATGTACTCATGCCCACACAAGCATTGGTAAGGTCGGATAAACGTTTCCATGAAAGTTGTGAAGACCCATCACCTTTTACTGTTTAACCGCTTAGAAACACACAAGCGCCTATTGTGAAAATGAATTGTGAACTACTCTCGAATGCAATAACCCCCAACTCCAAAACGGTAGGGAAGCAAGTAGAGGTGCACCAGCACAAGATACATACAGAGGGATCATTGGGCAATAGCGTCTTATGAGGTTATTGTGTGCGTGGCTGCAAAATGCGTTTGAGCGCGAGATAAGTGCAGTTTGGACATCCATGCCTCTCGCGACTAAACGCTTGGTGTTTGATGCCTAAACCGATGTTGCCCCACTGTCTTATGATGTACTCATGCCCACACAAGCATTGGTAAGGTCGGATAAACGTTTCCATGAAAGTTGTGAAGACCCATCACCTTTTACTGTTTAACCGCTTAGAAACACACAAGCGCCTATTGTGAAAATGAATTGTGAACTACTCTCGAATGCAATAACCCCCCAACTCCAAAACGGTAGGGAAGCAAGTAGAGGTGCACCAGCACAAGATACATACAGAGGGATCATTGGGCAATAGCGTCTTATGAGGTTATTGTGTGCGTGGCTGCAAAATGCGTTTGAGCGCGAGATAAGTGCAGTTTGGACATCCATGCCTCTCGCGACTAAACGCTTTGGTGTTTGATGCCTAAACCGATGTTGCCCCACTGTCTTATGATGTACTCATGCCCACACAAGCATTGGTAAGGTCGGATAAACGTTTCCATGAAAGTTGTGAAGACCCATCACCTTTTACTGTTTAACCGCTTAGAAACACACAAGCGCCTATTGTGAAAATGAATTGTGAACTACTCTCGAATGCAATAACCCCCAACTCCAAAACGGTAGGGAAGCAAGTAGAGGTGCACCAGCACAAGATACATACAGAGGGATCATTGGGCAATAGCGTCTTATGAGGTTATTGTGTGCGTGGCTGCAAAATGCGTTTGAAGGCCGTGTAAGTAACGCAAGTATGGTGCGGTGGGTAGTATGGTGAGTATGGTACGTAACATAAAAGTGAGCCTTTAGTTCCACCTGAGTTACTGTGTGATTGCTGCTGTGAATGGGACAGTCCAGCCGCTTTGATCTGCAAACAACCCACCAGGTAAATGAAGTCTGCTTTGCGTCTATCAGCACTTAACTGTAACTGCAGCCACCAACCTGTCACCCTTAATAAAATCACTGGGTGCTACCGCCGCCTGGTGGTATGGAGGCGGTATACAGTATAGCTGCTGAGGAGGAGGAAGGAGGAAGACCTCTTCTCTGGCAAAAGTCAGAAACTAAAAAGACCAGCCAGTTGAGCCGTCCGCCTGAGTTGACTGATGGCTTTTTCTGCGTTTCCAGATCAACATACGCATTTACAGATTTGTCTACACATTTACAGATCTATGTTTACACATTTTTACTACGCACATACAGACTCTGAATACACATAACTAGACGCCTGTCGGCTGCACATTCACAAACTCAGTAGGCCTACGCAATACGCATCACCCCCCCCCCCCCCCCCCTTCCTCATCTCTCATTTTAGTTTTAGTTCTAGCTTTCTTCCTTTCTGCCTTCCTGTCCTTTTTGTTTTCTCTCTTGCCGTCACTTTAATCATTTTAACACGATTAAACATTCCATACATTCCTCACTCTTTATTGATGGTGTTCTGGACATTCCCAAACCCGGCGAGGGAAGAGAGTGTTACGGTCATGGATGGGACCGCGGAACAGAGTACGTTTTCCAGCCAGGTTCACTCGATCCAAGTGAGCCGAGAGTCTCTCTCTCTCTCTCTCTCTCTCTCTCTAATAATAATAATAATAATAATTCACATTTATTGAGCGCATTTCTAGTACCCAAAGCGCTGTACATAGGAGGATCAGTTAAAAATAAGACAAAAGTCTCCAACAAACAAACAAAACACAACAGAGCAATACAATTTTAACACAGGTCCTTAAATGCCCGTCTAAAGAGGTGTGTTTTGAGGAGAGCTTTGAAGGACTTGAGTGACTCTGCCTCTTTGATGGGGTCTGGGAGTGAGTTCCACAGCCGTGGAGCAGCACAACTGAATGCCCTGGCTCCCATGGTTTTAAGTCTGCAGCGTGGCTGCTGCAGAGAGATGGAGCTGGAGGAGCAGAGTTTACATGTTCCGACACGTTGGCTGCACTCAGATCTCCACGCTATGCTTTTGTCAGCCGGTGATGCAAATCTAACCATTAACTTCGTCAAATGACGGCAGACTGAAGACGAGATCATTGAACATTGTCTGCCAAAAAAGGCCAGCAACATATGAACCAACAGGTGTTTTAGTGTATTCATCGTGTTTTACACCATCGCCATTCCTCCTAGCTCAAGTGTCGAGGTGTCCCTGAGCAAGACACCACCTAACCCTAACTGCTCCAGACGTGTTGGTTGTTACCTTGCATTGGTTGACACCGCCGTCGGTGTGTGAATGGGTGAATGTGAGGCAACTGTACAGCGTTTCAGATAAAATGCAATCCATTTATCATTTACCGTATGTTTCTGTGTCCCCCAGGCCCCCCAGCTGGGGACCCTGATGGGCGTGTACCTGCCCTGCATCCAGAACATCTTCGGCGTCATCCTCTTCCTCAGGATGACCTGGATGGTTGGCGTGGGCGGCATCCTGGGCTCCTTCCTCATCGTCTTCATGTGCTGCTCCACGGTGAGCGAGAGACCACAGATACCGCTGCTGGTAACGAGTACTGCTGCTGCTGGTAATTCATTGACACGCAGGGTGATTGGTTGAAGGTCCGGGAATTCAACCAGTGGCCGTTTGTCTGTCCGTCTCTCCGTCCTTCCTTCTCCTGCATTTACGTTAGTCTGCTGAGTTCCACCCAGAGCCTTAACGTGTCGCAATGTGCACTTATATTCAGCCACCAGTCTGTCAAACACCACGTCTGTTGTTTTGACTCTAAACTATGATTTTATTCATATTGTATACATAAATGTATACTTAGGCAGGATCCTCGTGTCCCCTTAATTCACCAGGGATACAAAAGAAGGATAAGAAGGATATTGGGTCATTTGAGACTAAAGAAAATTAATAACTGAGTGACCGTGATTGATGGCAGTCAGCCGTGGTTAATCTGCGTAAGGACGAGACAAAGACAAAGAACCGATCAGTGATCAATACCCTGATCAATACCCTCTCCCCCAGACCATGCTGACTGCCATCTCCATGAGCGCCATCGCAACCAATGGAGTCGTACCAGGTGAGTGGTTACATCATTGTGTGTGTGTGTGCATGTGCGTGTGCATGAAGGTGTGTGTATTGAACGTGTGTGTGTGTGTGTGTGTGTGTGTGTGTGTGTGTGTGGGTGTGTGTGTGTGTCGTGTTAACCCTGAAGAAGACACTGCCCACCTTCCAGCAGTTTGTGGACTGTCCCACCAGGGAAAACAAGACATTGGACCTGCTGTATGCCAATGTTAAGGAGGCATACAGCGCCACGGCCCTTCCTCCACTCGGAAGGTCGGACCACAACATCGTCCACCTCCAACCCCTGTACAAGCCTCTAGTCCGGAGGCAGCCTGCAACCATCAAGACTATGAGGAGATGGTTCTGAAGAGAAGGAGGAGGCTCTGCAGGCCTGCCTTGAGACAACAGACTGGGGGCTGTACTGTGAAGAGTATGGAGATGCCTCGATGGTCTCACGGGACCTGCGTAACAGAGTAACAATCAACTTCTGTGAGACAACATCGCCCCCACAAGGCTGTACGATACTTCCCCAACAATAAACCGTGGGTCACCAGAGACATCAAGGCCCTGCTCAATGAGAAGAAGAAGGCCTTCAGAGACGGGGACAAAGACCAGATGAGGCGGGTTCAGAAGGAGCTGAAGGTGGTGATCCAGAAGGGCAAAGACACCTACAGAAGGAAGCTGGAGAAAAAGCTGCAACACACAACCTGAAGGACGTGTGGAGTGGCATGAAGACCATCACCGGCTTCAAGAGGGCTGGAAACCAGGCAGCTGAGGGTGGCCGAGACCGGGCCAACGAGTTGAACCAGTTCTTCAACCGATTCGATGTGAGGGTGGCCGGCTGTCCCCTCCCCGGCTCCGCCCTTAACGGACCCCTCTCCACACCTCCCGGACCTGCTACCCCTCCCCCCCCACCAACCCCCTCCCCCATTCACCCCACTTCCCCACCAACCCCCTCCCCCACCCAGCCCCCCCTCCCCCCTGCCTCTACTTCCCCCCCCCCCTCTCCCACTCCCCTCACCCCCTCCCCCCCCCCACCCCCTCCCCAATCACCCACCTCTCCACCAACCTCCTCCCCCCAACCACCCCCTCCCCCTCTGCCTCTACCCCCCCCCCCCTCTCCACTCCCCTCACCCCCTCCCTACCCCTCTCTCCCCCTCTCGCACCCTCTTCCTTCACGGCCAGAGCAAGGTGAGGAAGGCCAGCTGACTCAGACTCCGCCCAGGCAAGGCCGCTGGTCCTGACGGCGTCAGTCCGAGGGTCCCTCAAGACATTTGTGCCGTCCAACTGAGGGGTGTCCTGCAGCACATCTTCAACCTGAGCCTGAGACTGGAGAGGGTGCCGGTGCTGTGGAAGACATCCTGCCTGGTCCCTGGCCCGAAGAAGGTGTGCCCCAGCACCCCCAACGACTACAGACCGGTGGCGCTGACATCCCACCTGATGAAGTCCCTGGAGAGGCTGGTCCTGTCAAGTCTTCGGCCCATGGGTGACCGCATCACTGGACCCTCTCCAGTTTCGCCTACCAGCCGAAGATGGGTGTTGATTGACGCCATCATCCTCCTGCTCGACAACGCCTACACCCATCTGGACAGACCCGATAGCACTGTGAGAATATGCTTCTTTGACTTCTCCCAGTGCATACGACACCATCCGGCCTGACCTGCTGGGAAGTAAGCTGACGAAGCATGGGGGTGGACCTCTCCCTGGTCTCCTGGATTATGGGACTACCTGACAGCCCGACCACAGTTTGTCCGACTAAAGGACTAGTGTGTCGGACAAGGTGGTCAGCAGGCACCAGGGGCCCCCCCAGGAACTGTGCTTTCACCCTTACCTGTTCACAGCATACACCTCTGACTTCCGATGCCACTCGGAGACCCTGTCCACCTGCAGAAGTATTCGGACGAATTCTGCATGTGTTGGCCAGATCACTGGGGTAGGGATGAGGAGTATAGGGGCTGGGTGAGCAAATTTGTTGAGTGGTGTGGGCTGAACGAAATGCAGCTCAACATCACCAAGACAAAGGAGATTGTGATGGACTTCAGCAGGAAGAAGACTATCCCCCCCACACCCATTTCCATAAAGGGCGTGCCCGTGGCATTGTTTTAAGGACTTACAAATACCTGGGTGTTCACCTGGACAATGGACTAAACTGGGCCAAGAAACACTGAGGCTGTGTACAAGAAGGGGCCAGAGTAGACTCTACTTCCTGAGGAGGCTCAGGTCCTTCAACGTATGCAACACCATGCTAAAGATGTTCTACCAAGTCAGTCGTAGCCAGTGTGATATTCTATGGGGTTGCATGCTGGGGCAGCAGGTTGAGGTCAGCTGACGCCAACAGGATCAGTAGGATAGTCAGGAAGGCGGGCTCGGTCCTGGGGGTCCAACTGGACTCCCTGGCGGTGGTGGCGGAGAGGAGAATGTTGCGCAAGATGCATAGCATCATGGGCAACAACCTCCACCCGCTCCACCAAATGCTGACCTCATATAAAAGCACATTCAGTAATAGACTCATCCAACCCAAATGTACAACAGAACGCCACAAGAACTCCTTATCCCGGTTGCCATCAGGCTGTACAATGCATCCACCTCAGGCGTGAGAGGAACAAGGGAGACACAGCGACCTGAGGTCAACACACGATACCATGCTAATGGTACACAATGCTAAGGTCAATTACAGCCACATCACTCCAGCAATCCTGCACTTTATCACTTTATCACTTATCACTTTATCACTTATCACTTATCACGAGACACAGCGACCTGAGGTCAACACACGATACCATGCTAATGGTACACAATGCTAAGGTCAATTACAGCCACATCACTCCAGCAATCCTGCACTTTATCACTCTATCACTTATCACTTTATCACTTATCACTTATCACTTTACCACTGGTCACCTTATAATGTATCCACCAACACCTGCTGACAACGTAGTCCACAGTGTAGACCTTCTCTACCTCACTGTAGTTATTGGTAATATTTACCATGCAGACAGCCTACAATACTGTAGTTATTGGTAATATTTACCATGCAGACAGCCTACAATACTGTAGTTATTGGTAATATTTACCATGCAGACAGCCTACAATACTGTAGTTATTGGTAATATTTACCATGCAGACAGCCTACAATACTGCCAAACGCTTGTTGATACATGTTTGTTGTTTTTGTTTTCAATGCAGTCCCTCCTTAGACTGTATATTGTGTGGTGTATATTTCTCCCCTGTGTTCTTCTGACTTGTATGCTGCACGATAAGTTCCCTCGGGATAATTAAAGTCTTTCTTGAATCTTGAATCTTGAATCTTGAATATTGCCGTCCATGTAAAGACTCCATGTGGATCTTGAGCCCGACACACACCGGAGTCGATCTCTCATCCAGGAGAAATCAGTGTGCAAGAGCGCGGACTCTGGGGGAGTCCGGACGCGGGGAGTCTCCGGTGTCCCCGGGGTTCTCAGACTCCCGACAAGATTACAGGATTGATAAAGAGGAAGAAAAAAGAGAAAGAAAATCATTTCTCGTCGCCGCCTCTATTTACAGAGAGGCTTCTCGGCTCCCATGGGCGGGGAAACAAATGAAAATGTTATTTCTCGACTCATGAACTCCTACCTACTCTGTTTTTTTTTACTCTTGGCAATTTCATTTCGCTACCAAATTTGACTTAAGCCCACGACGTGAGGGAAATAATGTCTCCGGAATAATCTTCTGCTCCTCTAATTCCGGCAGCAATATCTCACCGTTGCTCCCCATTCGTTAGACTGTCTTTCAACGTGGGTCCGTCCGCCCATCTATCCATCTATCCATCTATCCATCTATCCATCTATCCCTCTCTCTATCTCTCTATCTCTCTATCTCTCCATCTCTCCATCTCTCCATCTCTCCATCTCTCTATCTCTCTATCTATCTGTTTTTCTGGGGTTTCTGGGTGGTTTTTTGTAGATTCTGTTGCCATGCGGTTTAAAAGGGAAATGGTGGCGGCGTCTAACATAGAAGAGATGTGACACCCAATGCCTCACAGTAATCTGCCCAGACACCCGGGCCCTGGATGAGATAGAACATGCCCTTCTCCCCGGGGCTGGAAGGGTGGTGGTGGGTGTTGGTGTTGGTGGTGTTGGTGGTGGGTGGTGGGTGGTGGTGGGTGGATAGAGAGTAGGGTCCTAATGCACAACGACAGCGCTGTAAAGTGTTGCCCCGTCAAACCGTGCGCCTTTCAAAACAAATGAAAAGCATAATGTTTCCTCCGATATTTTGGCCCGTTGTTGTAAGACTCTGCTGGGTGTTCCTCTATCTATGCAGGCGACTTAGCAATCTGAAACTCGTTCTATTAGCCTTGTAGCTATGAACGCTCGATAACAGCTCTATTCTTATCTTTATGTACCACGGAGATATATCGCTGTCTCTCCTTCAACAAATGTACACTTTGTCAGTCACTTTGGATAAAAGCGTCCGCCAAATGTTGTATGTGGTATCAGCCCTGCAGAGCTAATACTGACGCCGCAACGAATGTACAGTTAAAATATGCAAATATGTCGGCGAGATAAGATATTCCGACGGCGAAAACAATTTGGCATAAATGAAGTGAAATATTATTGGACATGACATTAAGAATATTGCACATGATGATGATGAGAGGAGAAGAGAGGTAGTGAAGAGATCCCTTAGAGACTTTAGATACGAGGCAATTAGTTCCAACTGTGTGTGTCTGTGTGTGTTTTTGGCTTTGTGATGCAGGGGGCGAGGTGAGGGAGGGAGGGAGGAAGGGAGGCCGTGGGTAGGTGGAGGTGGAGGTGGTGTTGGTGTGTGTGGGTGGGTGGGGTTGAGAAGGTGCCTGTACTACACTGCCTGTGCACCCATGTGTACAGTGTGTTGTGTGTGTGGGGGCGCCAATGTGTCAGTCGATGAACAACGCCGCCGCCCCACCGGCCCACCACCACCACCACCGCTTTACAAAAGAAAATGCATCACTTCCCCTCCCCTCCCCTCCCCTCCCCTCCCCTCCCTCCAGCCAGCTCTCCCACAGTGGGTCTCATCACTATGGCAACCGTCTCCGTCTCTCTCTCCCTCTCTCTCCCTCCCTCCCCCCCCCTCCCTCCCTCCCTCCTCGGGGCTCTGCACTGCATGTGTCCAATCAGAGAGAGAGAGAGAGAGAGAGAGAGAGAGAGAGAGAGAGACCTTTTGTAGAGATTCCTCCAGGCTCCGTTTATTCAAGGTACCCTGCCGGAGCGGCGGTTCGCGATTAAAAAAAAACCCTCAGAGAACAAAGAGAGCAGAGAGCAGAGAGAGACTCCCTCGTCCCTCGCCGCCGCCGCCGCCGCCGGCGCCTGCTAGGAAATCACGAAAAAGAAAAAAATGGCGGGGAGGGGGGGGATAGTGCGTTTGCATATTGCCTCGGCTAGATTCACTTCTCTGTGTGTGCGGTGCTGCGTGTGCGTGTGCGTGTGGTGTGTGTGTGCGTGTGTGTGCGTGTGTGTGTGTGTGTGTGTGTGTGTGGGTGGTGGTGTGTGTGTGTGTGTATGTGTGTATGTGTGTGTGTGCTGTGTGTGTGCGTGCTCTCCTCTCCTCTATGTGTATGATTTTCGTCTCGTTAGCCCTGGGTCCTGAGTTTTGGGTCTCTTGGTTTGCCGTGGGATCTGCTTTCTAGACTCTGGACCGGCTGACTACTGCACTTTACCTGTTTCCTGACCTGTCCTGGTCCCCGGCATAGCGCTTGTACTGTTATTCCTGTTACTATTCTGTGTACTCTGTCTACTCGCTCCCAGATATGCTACTCGTCGTTACTGTGGTGCCGTGGGGATCTGCTTCTACCTGGGCACATGGTATATTCTGGGCTGTATCGAAATCCTGCTGGTAAGGAGGCTTCCTCACAGAGTAGACGGTAGAACCATCATTCCTCCAGCTTCGCTGAGCATACCACACATTTTATAAGGTCTTTCATAAGGTCAGAATGTTTCAACTTTGTTCCAAGTTTTGGTGAGTAAAATAAAAGCATTATTTTTATTTTATACCATGTGTGGACTGGGTGAATACTCTTTTCCGATTGGCTGGCAGTTGTGTGAGAGGTGTGAGCCCACCGAGAAGGCGAATCGTTAGGATTTATTTTTCTTCATAGATTTTTATCGTAACCAATACGTTATCTAAAGATCTATTAGCATTATTGCATGCAGTTTTCCTTACCGTTAACAACATTTAAAGGAGACATATTATACCACCAGGTGTGAGTGTGATTAGCCCTCCCGAGCGGTTTCAAAGTGTCCACTGAGGAGGTCTGGGAGTGAGTTCCCACAGCCGTGGAGCAGCACAACTGAATGCCCTGGCTCCCATGGTTTTAAGTCTGCAGTGTGGCTGCTGCAGAGAGATGGAGCTGGAGGAGCGGAGTGCACGTGTTGGGCAGGACGGTTTGATAAGGTCAGAGAGGTCGGATGGGCCAGTGGCATGGATGGCTTGGTAGGTGTGGGTTAGAACTTTAAAGACAATGCGTGAGCTGAGTGTCGGCTGAATAACACCGGAGTGATGTGCTCACGGCGGGAGGTGTGGGTGAGAACACGGGCAGCACAATTGTGGACATACTGCAGCCGGTTTATGCATTTTGCAGATGCCCCCACCAGGAGGGCATTGCAATCGTCCAGGCGGGATGAAACAAAGGCATGGATGAGGCGTTCAGCAGTTGTTTAGGAGAGCAGATGTCGGATCTCTCTCTCTCTCTCTCTCTCTCTCTCTCTCTCTCTCTCTCTCTCTGAGTAGTTGCGGCTGTCAGAAGCGTGGCGTGGTGGCATTCCAGCGAGCTCTGATCAAAGCTGGGTTTTCTTTCCTTTCACTGAGAGCTGTGCAGGGCTTTGAAAATCGTGTCCGCCATGCCCGGGGGGTGGGGTGGGGGGCTTCTTCTTTTTTTTGACAGCCCAAACCTTGTGTTCAGAGGGATTTGGGACACAGACACCGACACAGACAGACACACAGCCTCTCCTTTCTGAAATGTTCCCCACGCCCCCCCCGCCCAGCATATATCCAGAGGCTGGTGGTGAGGTCATCTTTAGATGTGAAACTTCACACCAGTTGAGATGATTAAGACGGTCTCAGGGCCCGGGCACGAGGTCTGATGTGTCAATTCGATTCTTGTGGCAAATTCTGTTTCAGATTCTGTGTATGAAAAGGGGCTATTATTAGAATTATTAAAGAGACGCACCATAACAGTTTATTTTGGATTAAATTGTTGTTTTGATCGAGTTTAACGATTCCATTAATTCCTTTGACTCTCAGCCATCGCTGAGGAGCTGAACACATGAGAACCGGGAGACTCAATGAAACACCATTTCATCAAAACAAAAAGTGGGATGAGCAACAAAAAAACAGGATTATGAGCAAGTGAACTTTTAGCTGTACATTTAATGGCAAATAATGTCAAACTATGTGCCACTATTTGTACATCCCTGTCGTTTGATTTGACATTTAACACAATCACAATTTTCCTACATACTGACTAAAACACAGTACAAGTAAAAATACATTCGTAACTAATGACAAATGCCTTTAAATGCATCTCTTTAAAATCCTCATACATATTATTTTTTAAGATATTTGATTGGGTAAAGCTGTGCGTGTGTGTGTGTGTGTGTGTGCGTGTGCATGTGTGCGTGAGCATGTGTGTGTGTGTGCGTGTGTGTGGGCTGTATGTGGAACACACACTGTGGAAATGCTTTGCTGAAAGTATGAACATCTGCTTATTAGCGGGACACTCTCACATCCAGGAATGAGGTGTCATTTCTCTGCACATATGTGTGTGTGTGTTGTGTGTGTGTGTGTGTGTGTGTGTGTGTGTGTGTGTGTGTGTGCGAGAGTATACATACCAGGTTTTAGACTGCATCATCCATTATGTGAAAATTGCTCATCACAGTTAATTATCCAGATAACTTCTGATAAAGTGCTACTGTATTATGACAAAAGAAAATTTTTATTTTAGCCTACCGCTAGCTTGTTATTGCGATAATATTGATGAGTCCCACCCGTACAGACCCCAAACTTTTTGTCCTAAAAGTCTTCTTCTATGGTCTTGAACATAGTTACATAACTTACATTACATGCTTTTTTTTTTACTTACAGTACATTGCATGCTTTTATTTAAAGCGACTTACAAAGAGTACATTTGTTGATTGACATGCTAAACAACACTAAGTACTATTAATAATGCCAAGATGTACAAACCCGCAAGTTAGTGCTAGGGTTAGGAGAGGGAAGGCGGTTAAAAAAACGGGTGCAAAATCCCGCCCCGCGTAGATAGCGTCGGCCGCAACTTTTAGGAAACCACCTGATTTCATAGAACTCTCTTCCCAAAATACGTGTTATTTTAAATCTATTTTAAAACATTCTCCATCCGTGACGTCAACGTCAGCGATGGTGTGTATTGGAGTCTACCTCCTGACAAATGCGCTTGAAATTGTAGATTGCTTTCTCTCTTTATCTTTCTTTCTTTTCTTTTTTTCTTTCTTTTTCTTTTTTTCTTTCTATATTTTCCGTCTTTCGTGGATCACATTTATCGGTGCTGACTTCTCTTGAACTCATTCTCATCTTCACTGTCCAAGCCGTCATTTGAGGACAGTGGGAGAGATCTCCCCCCCCTTCCTCAACGCCGCCCCCCAACTCACGAAAACTACATTCCAGACTCCAGAGAGCCACGTGTGTTTCAACATCGGCTGGACGGCCGCCCGGTCACAGTGGGCGCTGCACCTGAGTGCCAAAGGACAAGTAGAGAGAAGAGATGATAGCGAGAAGAGAACAGAACGGAGGACATAAGGAATCCATCTGTGGCCCCAGACGAGAGCGTTCAGGAAAATTAAGAGCAGCAGAGTCTGTCCTGCAGACTGGAGGCTTCAGGCATGGAAATAGCGATCACAGGTGCTAGGAACCATCCAAAGCTTCACTTAACTTCACAGCTCATCACATCTCAGGGACCTCGCGGACAATTGATCTTCTGCCGATCTGTCTGACAGAGCATGTTGATGCTTAAGTTATTTCCATCCCACATCCGTTAACACCAGCGGGAGAAGATGTGCTCTTCATCATCTCTGTTGTGTGGTACTTCTGATCAATGTCTGCCGTTGCGATTCCCCTGCAGTGGTTTTTATTATTATTATTATTTATGATCTTCTTGTGTCTGGGAAAAGAGGGCTTATTGAAGTATGAAGGAGGAAGAATGCCAAATAACATCTTTATTTGTTGAGATCAGTAACGCACATTATTCAAGATGTTTAAAGTTGAGTCTGTGTCTTCGAATGGGTGGAACAATGAAGTTCATGGTAATTACAATAAATAGATGATGCGCTGAATATGTTGTCCACAAACTGTGCAGCATGCAGCTACTGAAGAAGCTTTTATGACCACATGCAGTCCACCCGCTGTGGAAAAAACATGAATACAGTGTTGTTCACCACATACATGGGGGGCGGCAGTAGGTAAGAGCGGTTGTCTGGCAACACGAAGGTTGCTGTTTCGATTCCTAGTGCTCCTCCTCCTAGTTAGGGGTCGAGGTGTCCCCTGAGCAAGATCACCACCTTAACTCCTAACTGCTCCTGACGTGTTGGTTGTTACCCGTTTGCATGGTTGAACACACTGCCCGTCGGTGGTATGAATGGGTGAACTTGTGAGGAATACTGTAAAGCACTTTGGATAAAAGGATGTATCATGTAATCTATTTAGCATACACGTTCTCCATAGTTGGCTGTGGGCGCAAAACAGAGTGGAGCTGATGATGGTGGTGGTGGTGGTGGTGGTGGAGGAGGTAGTCAGGCAACCTGTGGCGTTCTAGAGAGCTTTGGTTGCTGGTTTTTTTTGTCGGGTCAATATTGGTGGCTCGGTGGCCTCCGGCAGCTGCGGGATAATCTCCCTGAGCCGGCCGGCGTCCTATTAAGCCCGTAAAAGCCTAAAGCATAAATGGTCAATTTTGTAATAGCCATGGCGTCAAATGTACTCTTTGGAAGTTGCAAACACGAAGATTACCAAAAGACATGGGAACACAGGATAGGGGCACGTATAAATAAGGAGACTGTAACTAGGGCAGTGGAGACAGGTGCAGACAATTAATTTGCGGGGAAACAACACAACACCGGATTAGGCAGAGCAATAAAACATGAAACAATGAACAACCAGATAAACTAAAACACATGGGGAACAGAAGACCAGGTAAAACATAAAACAAAAACTAAACGGATATAAACTAAAACATACGGGGAACAACAACACAAGGAAGCGAGGTAGGGCCTACACTAGAGCCCTGCAATGGAGCCCGAGGCCCGGGGCCCCGACAGCCCGACGGCCCGACAGCACAAGGGCCAATTATCACATCATTGGCTTCGGATACGGGCCGGGCCTCGGGCCTCTTTTTCTCTCTCTCTCAATTCAATTCAATTCCATCCAAAGAGGCTTTATTAGCATGACCATATAAAATACAGTATTGCCAAAGCACATTGTATAAAGTAGTATCATTTTAATGTGGGTAGTTTATGCAAATCAGTTTACATTTCCGACCACGTTGGCTGCACTCAGATCTCCACGCTATGCTTTTGTCAGCCGGTGATGCAAATCTAACCATTAACTTCGTCAAATGACGGCATTGGGATGAGATTTTGCATCTGACTGAAGACGAGATCATTGAACATTGTCTGCCAAAAAAGGCCAGCAACATATGAACCAACAGGTGTTTTAGTGTATTCATCGTGTTTTAGACCATCGCCATTCATAGCAAAGCATAATATAAGTGGCTCAGTGTTGAGGTGTCCCTGGCGGCACCCTAACCCTAACTGCTCCTGACGTGTTGGTTGTTACCTTGCATGGTTGACACCGCCGTCGGTGTGTGAATGGGTGAATGTGAGGCAACTGTACAGCGTTTCAGATAAAATGCAATCTATTTATCATTTACCGTATGTTTCTATGTCCCCCAGGCCCCCCAGCTGGGGACCCTGATGGGCGTGTACCTGCCCTGCATCCAGAACATCTTCGGCGTCATCCTCTTCCTCAGGATGACCTGGATGGTTGGCGTGGGCGGCATCCTGGGCTCCTTCCTCATCGTCTTCATGTGCTGCTCCACGGTGAGCGAGAGACCACAGATACCGCTGCTGGTAACGAGTACTGCTGCTGCTGGTAATTCATTGACACGCAGGGTGATTGGTTGAAGGTCCGGGAATTCAACCAGTGGCCGTTTGTCTGTCCGTCTCTCCGTCCTTCCTTCTCCTGCATTTACGTTAGTCTGCTGAGTTCCACCCAGAGCCTTAACGTGTCGCAATGTGCACTTATATTCAGCCACCAGTCTGTCAAACACCACGTCTGTTGTTTTGTTTGTTTGTTTGTTTGTTGGATCCGGACTCTAAACTATGATTTTATTCATATTGTATACATAAATGTATACTTAGGCAGGATCCTCGTGTCCCCTTAATTCACCAGGGATACAAAAGAAGGATAAGAAGGATATTGGGTCATTTGAGACTAAAGAAAATTAATAACTGAGTGACCGTGATTGATGGCAGTCAGCCGTGGTTAATCTGCGTAAGGACGAGACAAAGACAAAGAACCGATCAGTGATCAATACCCTGATCAATACCCTCTCCCCCAGACCATGCTGACTGCCATCTCCATGAGCGCCATCGCAACCAATGGAGTCGTACCAGGTGAGTGGTTACATCATTGTGTGTGTGTGTGCATGTGCGTGTGCATGAAGGTGTGTGTGTGTGTGTGTGTGTGTGTGTGTGTGTGTGTGTGTGTGTGTGTATGTGTGTGTGTGTTCGTGCATGCAGGTCTGTGTGTGTGTGTACGTGTGTGTATGTGCGTGCATGCATGCAGGTCTGTGTGTGTGTGTGTGTATGTGTGTGTGTGTGTGTTGTGTGTGTGTGTGTGTGTGTGTGTGTGTGTGTGTGTGTGTGTGTCTCAAGCTGGGGGGCCTACTACATGATCTCTCGCTCCCTGGGTCCTGAGTTTGGTGGTGCCGTGGGGATCTGCTTCTACCTGGGCACCACCTTCGCAGGCGCCATGTATATTCTGGGCTGTATCGAAATCCTGCTGGTAAGGAGGCTTCCTCACAGAGTAGACGGTAGAACCATCATTCCTCCAGCTTCGCTGAGCATACCACACATTTTATAAGGTCTTTCATAAGGTCAGAATGTTTCAACTTTGTTCCAAGTTTTGGTGAGTAAAATAAAAGCATTATTTTTATTTTATACCATGTGTGGACTGGGTGAATACTCTTTTCCGATTGGCTGGCAGGTGTGTGAGAGGTGTGAGCCCGTCGAGAAGGCGAATCATCAGGATTTATTTTTCTTCATAGATTTTTATCGTAACCAATACGTTATCTAAAGATCTATTAGCATTATTGCATGCAGTTTTCCTTACCGTTAACAACATTTAAAGGAGACATATTATACCACCAGGTGTGAGTGTGATTAGCCCTCCCGAGCGGTTTCAAAGTGTCCACTGAGGAGTATACTGGATACTGGATCAGCCTACCAGCCTACCCAGTGGACTGTAGCAACTGGTAGGCTGATCTGTCCGCCATATTTCTATCTCGGTGGACACTGCCACTTGCGGTGTCAATAACCAGAGATGACGCTGTTGAGTCCTTTAAATGACAACATTAATACCGTTAACTCTTTGCTCCTCCTCCTCCTCCACCTGCCGGCAGATCTACATCGTCCCCCAGGCCGCCATCTTTAAGATGGAGGGCCTGGAGGGGGCGGAGTCGGAGGCCGCGCTGCTGAACAACATGCGCGTCTACGGCACCCTGGTGCTGGCCCTCATGGCCCTGGTGGTGTTTGTGGGCGTCAAGTACGTCAACAAGCTGGCGTTGGTGTTCCTGGCCTGCGTCATCTTCTCCATCCTGGCCGTGTACGCCGGCGTCATCATGACCGCCGTCGACCCGCCCGTCTTCCCGTGAGTGCGGGAAAGTTCGGGAACGCTCGCCTCACGCCTTGTGCGTGTGTTGTGCCACGGTGGCCATCTTGGATTTGCTGCCGTTATTATGAATATGAACATGATTATGATGAATAAGAGTAGTAATAGTAGCCGTATTAGTATTATTTGAGTATTAATATAATTAATATCATTAGTATTTATAGCATTATTTTGGTATGTAGTCGTAGCAGTAGTAGTATTAAATGGTAAATGGATTGCATTTATATTGCATTAACAACCAACACGTCAGGAGCAGTTAGGGTTAGGTGTTGTCTTGCTCAGGGACACCTCCACACAGGGATCGAACCAGCAACCTTCCTGTTGCCCGACAATCGCTCTTACCTCCTGAGCTATTACTTATTATTAGTAGTATTAGTAGTAGTAGTAGTTTTAGTATTAGTCATAGTATTCATCCGTATTAGTAGTAGTCATTGTTAGCACTAGTATTAGTAGCGATACAATAATTATACAACATATTATTATACATATTAATGGTATGGTGTGAATTGTATTCACATAAAAAAAGAAATACAATAATGTAAAGTGAACTCTGAGGCCGGGCTCCACCATGCTAACCAAAATGTCCCGGTGGGCTCCCCGACCGACCGCTACAGAGTCTGTTTCCTGGGAAACCGAACGCTGCTGTCCAAGTCGTACGACGTGTGCGCCAAGGTGGTGGAGGTGGACAACGAGACGGTCACCACCACCCAGCTGTGGAGCTCCTTCTGCGACTCCCCGGCCCTCAACGCCTCCTGCGACGAGTACTTCGCCGGCAACAACGTCACGGAGATCCAGGGAATCCCGGGCGTCACCAGCGGCATCCTGGCAGGTATACGGGGACACAGGACCCCACGCTCACCTTGGCCCCGCCTACTTTTTATATTTCATTTCCACATCTTCTCCTCTTGTTTGTTTGTGTGTTTGTTCCTCCAGAGAACCTGTTTGGCTACTACCTGGAGAAGGGCGTGGTGCTGGAGAAGCGAGGGCTGGCGTCGGCGCCGGAGGACGGCCCGTCGGCCACCTCCTCCAACCGCTACGTCATGGCCGACATTACCAGCTTCTTTACGCTACTGGTCGGCATCTACTTCCCTTCGGTCACAGGTGAGGTCAGGTCAGGTCAGGTCAGGTCAGCGGTGACAGGTCAAGGCGGTAGAGCCGGGGGTCGTCCGTGTTGAGGGGTGGAACACAAGTGTAGCTCATCACGTCGGCCCGTTCAACTTACGGTACGGCAGTGCGCCAGTATAGACACAACTAGTCAAGTAAATATACTGTGCGTTGACCACACTGGTGCTGAATAAATAAAACCGACTTCATGTTAAAATGACGGGAACGGGAAGTTACCGTAACCTGCTGTTGCTTCCAAGATTCAAGATTCAAGATTTCTTTATTGCCAAATGTACAAGTACAAGTACAACGGAATGCTTACTCCACATTCCCTCCTGCAGTATTCTTCTAAACATACATTCTAAAACGACTCTAAACACCTAATAAGTACAGTAAAAAGTATTACATATAATAATAGTCCAATAGTCCAATGGACCAATAGTCCAAAAAGTCAGATAACAGTCCAATAGTCCGCTAATTGAGTGATGAGCAGTTCAGTAGGCGCACTGCCTGTGGGTAGAAACTGTTCTTGAACCTGCTCGTTCCTGGTTCGAACGCTGCGGAACCGGCGACCGGACCGCAGGGGGGGAGAACAGTTGGTGCCCAGGGTGACTGTGGTCCTGTATGATGGAGCTGGCCTCTCACCGACACCTTCAACACTTTACCATATGATCTGTGACAAGGGTCCATTCAGAGATGCAGAGAACGGAGAGGACACCTCTAGAGGGGCTCGGGAAGGGACGTGTTGAAAGGCCAGAAGGTTGTGCAGGCAGGTTGTGGATGAGTGTGTGTGTGTGTGTGTGTGTGTGTGTGTGTGTGTGTGTGTGTGCTCTGCTGCAGTCTCTCTGCACACGATGCAGGCCCCGAACAGCACGACACAGGACATGTCTGAGGTCCGCCGCTAAGAAACGCTATGATGCATCGTGCACACGCACACGCACACACATGCACAAATGCACGCACACACATGCACACACGACACACACACACACACACACACACACACACAACCACACACACACACACACACACACATCACACTGATGGTGTGTGTTGCGGCTGTGGAGGATACAGACGGTGGAGGTGGTGGTGATGGCGGCGATGGTACCGACGGGGATGGACTTCTGGGCGTCCTTCAGGTCCCCCGAGCGGTTGGAGCCCGCCATGATGCCTGCACCGCTCAGAGAACAAC
>PIJE02002766.1:23014-56805 GCA_002895965.2 Coryphaenoides rupestris | reverse complement strand
TGGTGTCTCCTTGTGGTGTCTCTCTGTGGTGTCTTCCCTGCTGGTGTCTCTCGTCTGTTTGTTCGCCTTACTGGTAATCTCCCTGCTTGTGTCTCTCTGTTTGGGTCTCCCTGCTTGTGTTCTCTCTGCTGGTCTCTCTGCTTGGGTCTCCCTGCGGTGTCTCTCTGCTTTGGGTCTCCCTGCTGGTGTCTCCCTGCTGGTGTCTCTCTGCTGGCTGTCTTTTCTGCTTGTGTCTCCCTGCTGGTGTCTCCCTGTTGTGATCTCCTGCTAGTGTCTCTCTGGCTTGTGTGTCTCATGCCTGGTTCTCCCTGCTTGTGTCTCTCTCTTAGGTCTCTCTGCTTGGTCTTCCAGCTTGTGTCCTTCTAACTTGTGTCTCCTGCTGGTGTCTCCCTGCTGTATGTTCTCTCTGTTTTGTGTCTTCCTTGCTGGGCCGTGCTCTCTCTGTTTGTGTCTCCTTGCTGGTATCAGCCCTCCTTGTGTCCACTGCTGGTGTCTCTCTGCTCGTGTCTCCCTGCTGTGTCTTCTCTGCTTCGCGTCTCTCTGCTTGGTCTCCCTGCTGTTGTCTCCTCTGCTTGGTCTCCTGCTTGGGTCTCCCTGTTGATGTCTCTGCCTTTTGTCTCTCTGCTGGTGTCTCCCTGCTGGTTGCTTGGTATAGATCTTTCGGTTAGCCTCCTCTTAACGAGCATTGATGCGTAACCTGCTTGTCCAGTAACGGTTGTTAACAGGTCGTGGGGAGACACGCCTAGCCCCTAACTGCCTTATCGTCCAACTGTTACGACCAGACACAATCAGGAGTCAGTGAGTAATAACAAAGGGAAGAGAACAGACACAAGTATTAATTCCAGGATATTTACATATATTCACAAGGAACGTACTTAGTTAGCAAAATTGTTTACCTATATCTATACATATATATATATATATATATCTATAATATCTATATAAAACAATATATATAAAATATATAATTCAAAAAAACTAATCTACACAACAAAATACTTAGCGAGGTGGGCTAGTGAGAGTCCGGGCGTCAGGGGTTCTGAGGGGTCCAGTCCGCGGGAAAAGGGGAGTCCAGTAAGAAGCGTGGAAGATGGTCCAGGCGGGTAGGCGGTCCGTAGAATGACGAGGGGAGACACTGGAGCGAGATCGAGGAGGGCACGGATCGACTGATGCGGGTAATCACAGGAGACGAGGAAGACCGTAGGAGCGAGAATGGCAGAACACCGGGGAGCTAGTGACGGAGGGGTGTACGTTTAGCACCGATTCATTGTTCAGAGGATTAAGTAGCCTGCTGCGTCCTGTTACGACTCGCTACACCTGTGCCCCACTACTCGCCTTTCCGCCAGGGCGTGTCATACGCTCGTAGGAAATCCTCCGGGAATGTCGGGCTGGGATCCCGAGCGCTGTATGACGTGGTGCGCTTTTGCGGAGGAGCGCACCTACAACACGAACGTCTACCCCCTTGCTTCCAGTGCGGTGGCCCGCAAGGCATAAACCCTGGCTCTGACCCCGGCCTCCGATCACGTTCGTTATGGCAAAGCTCTTCCCCTGCGGATCCAGGCTCTTGATTTGCTAGGAATTATTTAATGCTTGGGATATATCTAGGCCAAGGATATGTTTCTATGTAACGGGACTTAAATGTTGTAACCATGTTGTCTAACATAAAACTCTTGAATCTTTTCACCTTCGGCAATGATCAAATGCTTCACATGAATCTTCATCAAATTATTGATAATTTTTATTTCAGGGACTTAGCAGGGGAACAGCGATAAATGCATAGTTAGCAAACATGTTTATAATAATAGCTAATATTGATTAAATGTATGATAAATGAAATAGTCCAAAAGCAAATACCCTCAACCTCAAGGCAGTTCTAGCGACCACATATCCATGAAAGGAATTGTCATAGGGCGCAAACAGTTAGGGGAAAAGCGAGAAGAGAAAAAAAATAAAAAAAGAGAAAAAAATAAATAAAAATACAAATAAACGATAGAAAATGAAATAAAATACCATCTTCATTTCTATGACCTCTGGGGCATAACATAAGGAATTATAATGGTAAAATGAAGGATACATTTCTAAAATATATTTTTTATAGGAGATAGAAACATGACGAGTAATCTAGTTGGACCACTCCACCTCCCGCACCAGCTTCAGGCTCCCTCCCCGCCCAGATGAGCGTGAGTTCCACATCACCTAAGAACCAGTCGCCAGCGATGCCGGGGATCCGCCAACGCCCAGGACCCGCTTTATGCCTACGCCCGGTATAAACAATGCCACCCCGACCCCAATGAGACTCTCGCCTGCAGGTGGTGAGCCACAGGGGACCAGGCGGCTTTTCTATACCGGGCGGTAGCAAAAGCGGGGGTCCTGCGCGTGCGGATCCCCGGCATCGCCGCACTGGTTCTAGGGCATGTGGAACGTCACCTCACTGAGCGGGGAGGAGCCTTGAGCTGGTGCGGGAGGTGGAGTGGTACCAACTAGATACACTCGTACTGTCTCTATCTCCTATAAAAAATATATATTTAGAAATGTTTATACCTTCCATTTTACCCCATTATTAATTCCTTATGTTAATGCCCCAGAGGTCTTAGAATGAGATGGTATTTTTTATTTTCTATTTTCTATTTTTATTTGTATTTTTATTTATTTTTTCTCTTTTTTTATTTTTTTCTCTTCTCCCTTTCCCACTTTTGCCCCATGACAATTCCTCATGATAATTCCTAAAATCCTTAGGGTTGGGGTTATGCTTTGCGCACTTATTTCATTTATCATACATTTAATCATATTTACTATTATTATAAACATGTTTGGCTAACTATGATTACGCTGTTCCCCTGCTAAATCTCCACTGAAATAAAAATTATCAAGTACATTTTGATGAATAGATTCATGCTTGAGACATTTGATCATTCGAAGGGTGAAAAGAATTCAAGGAGTGTTTATGTTAACACATGGTTAACACTATTAGACTCCCCTTACAATAAGAACAATATCCCTCTGGCTAGAATATATCCAAGCCTATAAGATAATTCGCTAGCAAAATCAAAGCCTGGATCCAGGGGAGAAGCTGCCATAACGAACCGTTGATCGGAGCCGGAGGGCTCAGAGCCACGGGGTTAGATTGCCTTTGGGCCATCCGCCACTGACAGCAAGCGGGGTAGACGTTCTATGTGCGCTGCGCTCCTCACCAAGAGCAGCACCACGTCATCACCAGCGGCTCGGGATCCAGCCGAACATTTCCGGAGATTTTTCCCTAGCGAGCGGAGAACCGCCTGCGCGAGGCGAGTACGTGGCGGCACCAGATTGATAGCGAGTCCGTTCAATCAGACGCCAGACAGCTACTTCAAGCTCCTTCCTGAACAAGACCGTGCCCTAATAAAACGTACTTACCCCCTCGTCACTACTCCCGCGATCGTTCTCCTTCCTCGCCTCCTACGCTTCCTCGTCTCCGTGATTACCCCTCGTTCGATCCCGTGCCCTTCCTCGATCTCGCTCAGTGTCTCCCTCGCTCATTCTACGGACCCCTACGCCGCACTCGGACCCTCTCCACGCTCTTCTACTGGACTCCCCTTATTACCCGCGGACGGACCCCCTCATAGAAAACCCTGACCCCGGACTCTCCTAGCCCCTTCGCTAACAGTATTTTCGTTGCTGAGATTAGTTTTTTTGACTAATATTTATATATCAATGTCTTTATAATAGATATTATAGATATACTATAAATATCATATATTAAGATAATACGGTAACCAAATTTCCTACTAGTCAACGTTCCTTGTGAATATATTAAATATCCGTGGAACTTATACTTGTGTCTGTTTCTCCCTTTGTTTTACTCACTGACTCCTGATTGTGTCTGGGTCGTAACAGTTCGGACGATAAGGCAGTTAGGGGCTAGGCGTGTCTCCCCCACGACCTGTTAACAACCGTTACTGGACAACAGGTTACGCATCACTGCCGTTAGAGGAGGCTAACCGACGGATCTAACAACACCAGCAGGGAGACACCAGCAGAGAGACAAAAGCAGAGACACAAGCAGGGAGACCCAAGCAGAGAGACCCAAGCAGAGAGACAACAGCAGGGAGACCCAAGCAGAGAGACCCAAGCAGAGAGACACCAGCAGGGAGACACGAGCAGAGAGACACCAGCAGTGAGACACAAGGAGGGTGATACCAGCAAGGAGACACAAACAGAGAGAGACCCCAGCAAGGAGACACAAACAGAGAGAGACACCAGCAGGGAGACACCAGCAGGGAGACACAAGTAGAGAGACACAAGCTGGAAGACCCAAGCAGAGAGACCTAAGCAGAGAGACACAAGCAGGGAGACCCAAGCAGAGACACCCAAGCAGAGAGACACTAGCAGGGAGACACAAGCAGGGAGACACCAGCAGGGAGACACAAGCAGAAAGACACCAGCAGAGAGACACCAGCAGGGAGACACCAGCAGGGAGACCCAAGCAGAGAGACACCAGCAGGGAGACCCAAGCAGAGAGACCCAAGCAGAGAGACACAAGCAGGGAGACCCAAACAGAGAGACACAAGCAGGGAGATACCAGTAAGGCGACACAAACAGAGAGAGACACCAGCAGGGAGACACCAGCAGAGAGACACCAGCAAGGAGACACCAGCATGGAGACACCAGTAGAGAGACACAAGCAGAAAGACACCAGCAGAGAGACACCAGCAGGGAGACACAAGCAGAAAGACACCAGCAGGGAGACACCAGCACCTCATTTGATTTGAGATCCAACGTCATTCAAGTAAAAAGGCTGTAGCAGCATCACAAAATAAAACTAGAAAATGCAATTTCTGAAGAAATTGCGGTGTGAATGCTGTGTGTTGCTATTTGGAGCCCCTGGAACACTTCTGCTGCAGCAGGGGTCCAAGAGTTAAAAAGCTTGAAGTGGTATAAGTCCGTTTGTTTCCATAGTTACATTTCTGTGACCGTCACAAGTTGTCCTACGTTTTGATGTATAAATTACGTATGTGGAGTTAATATTGTGGGCGAGATGGCAGTTTTAAAATGTGGTGAGCAGTGCTGGAATCCTTCTGCTGCAGCAGGGCTCCACGAGTTACAAACCTTGAAGGTGGCTGAAAAAACGGACCTTTTTGGTGGTGTCTCCTGTCACTCCGAGGCTCATACATCAAAAAATATAAGTCCGTTTGTTACATTTCTGTGACCGTCACAAGTTTTGTTTCCTACTTTTTGATGTATAAATTACGTATGTGGAGTTAATATTGTGGGCGGGATGGCAGTTTTACAAATATAAAAAAGAAAAAATTGTCTGCTCTACATTCTAACGGTGACGTCACCTGCTCTGATCAGCGCAATACACACCCATGTTAAAGTGTCTGAGGAGCTGAAAAATCAATTAAATTTGAACTGTGATTGTGTAAAAAGTAATTTTTATACATTTTGAAATCATGTGTGAATTCATCCAAGTGTCCTGAACGTTTGAATGTTTGAATGGAGTTTCTACCTGAATGTATGAATGAATGGGAAGAGGTTGAATATGAGTGGGTTTGGAAAAATGTTGAACATTCCCCCCCATTCATTCATGTCGGGTGGTGGAAAGAACACTTTGAGGAACTCCTGAACCTGACCAGTACTTCCTCTGTGGAAGGGGCAGAGTCTGAAGACTGGGGGAAAGCCTCACCCATATCCTTGGTCGAGGTCACTGAAGTAGTCGAAAAGCTCTTCAGTGGCAAGGTGCCAGGTGTGGCCGAGATTCGCCTTGACATGCTGAAGGCTCTGGACATTGTCGGGCTGTCGTGGCTGACACGCCTCGTCAATGTAGCATGGAGGTCGGGGACAGTACCTGTGGAATGGCAGACCAGGGTGGTGGTCCCCATTTTCAAAAAAGGGGACCGGAGGCGTGTGCTCCAATATCGGGGAATCACACTAGCTCCCCTTTTTAATAAAACATAAGTTTATTCCAGGGTGGCTGGAAAAGGAGGCTCTGCGCCGGATTGTCGAAACCTCAGCTTTCAGGAGGAACATATGCAAATTCTGTCCGGCGCAGTGGATCAGTGGACCAGCTAACTTTACCATCGCAGGGTTTGTTGGGGGGAGCATGGAGAGGTTGCCCCATCCAAGTCTACATGTGCTTTGTGGACTTGGAGAGGCTGATGACCGAGTCCCCGGCGAATCCTGTGGGGGTACTACGGCTGAGTATGGAGTACCGGAGGCCGTTGCGTACGTGCCATTCGGTCCTGTGGTACGAACAATAAGTGCGAGCTGCGTCCGTATTCTCGGCACAAAGTCAAGCACTTTCTCAGTGGGTGTTGGACTCCGTCAAGGTTGTCCCTTGTCACCGATTCTGTTCGTGATCTTCATGGACAGAATCTCAAGGTGCAGCCGAGGTGAGGAGAGTGTCCGGTTTGGGGACCTCAGAATTGCATCTCTGCTCTTTGCAGATGATGTGGTTCTGTTGGCTACATCAGACCGTGACCTCCAGCATGCACTGGGGCGATGAGAGTCAGCACCTCCAAGTCTGAGGCCATGGTTCTCTGCCAGGTTGGGAATGAGTTGCTGCCTCAAGCGAAGGAGTTCAAGTATCTCGGGGTCTTGTTCACGAGTGAGGGCAAAATGGAGCGGGAGATGGACAGACAGATTGGTGCAGCGTCTGCAGTAATGCGGGCGCTGTACCGGTCCGTTGTGGTGAAGAGGGAGCTGAGCCGGAAGGCGAAGCTCTCGATTTACAGGTCCATCTACGTTCCAACCCTCACCTATGGTCACAAGCTTTGGGTAGTGACCGAAAGAATGAGATTGCGGATACAAGCGGCCAAAATGAGTTTCCTCCACAGGGTGGCTGGGCTCAGCCTTAGAGATAGGGTGAGGAGCTCAGACATCCGGAGGGAGCTCGGAGTAGAGCCGCTGCTCCTCCGCATCGAAAGGAGTCAGCTGAGGTGGTTCGGGCATCTGATTAGGATGCCCCCCGGGCGCCTCCCTTTGGAGGTTTTCCGGGCACGTCCAACTGGGAGGAGACCCCGGGGCAGACCCAGAACCCGCTGGAGGGATTATATATCTCGTCTGGCCTGGGAACACCTCGGGATCCCCCAGGAGGAACTAGAGAGTGTGGCTGTGGAGAAGGAAGGCTGGGGGGCCCTGCTTAGCCGGCTGCCACCGCAACCCGGCCCCGGATAAGCGGACGGGAATGGATGGCTGGATGGATGAAAACCTGGTGAAACAGGACCCAGAGTTCCACTCACCCAGCAGTACGTTGTGTGTTGTGTTGTTCTCCCTGCGTTTAGAAAGGCGTATATTTTAAAAGTGCTTAGAACGATATTCACAGTGGTGATGCATTGTAGTGTAAAAATAGCTGGCTTGTTTGGGTTGTTTTTGTCGTGAGTGCAGAACTTCGTCGCAGGGCGACGGAGTCAGAAATATCCCAGCGTTGAGAACAGACAATAGTGTTCAGTAGCATACAGCAGGAGAGACTCTGCCTTGTGGTGTCCCGGCCCCACCCACCGCCTGCCAATTACACCCACCCCGCCCCTCCCAGCATCGCTCTCTCTCTCTCTCTCTCTCTCTCTCTCTGTCTCTCTCTCTGCTCAGCCCGCATCACAACACACACCAGCGCCTCTCAGATACACACCGGGCACCCAGAACCCCCCGGCACACACACACACATACGCACACACACTGCTCACGCACACTGCTCACACACACACACACACACACTGCTCACACACACACACACACACACACTGCTCACACACACAAACACACACACTCACACACACACACACACACACAACTGCTCATGCACACAAACACACACACATACACTGCTCACACACACACACACACAGAGAGCGAGAGGCAGAGAGAGAAATAGAGAGAGAGAGAGAGAGAGAGAGTTTGTGAGGCCAGTCTGTCCGTCCCCACCCTCCATCTACGATCCCCCAGAATGCTTTGTGTCAGCGCAGCAGTCTGGCCGAGGGTCTGGGCGGAGGGGGGGGTGGGTGTCAAACACCACCTTCCTCTGACGGAGGAGGGAGGAGGGAGGGGGGACCGGCACGTGCGTCTGTGTGTCTTTGTGTGTGTGTGTGTACACATTCTCACACACTCACACCCACACACACACTGTAAGCACTGCATGGTGATGTCATCTAAAATGACATCATCCCTGGATGAGCGCCAAGGGACCTGATGGGTTAGCATCCTCCAGCGAGTTATCGAGAGAGAGAGAGACAGAGAGAGGGAGAGAGAGAGAGACACACACACACACACACACACATACACACACGCACACACACCTGTTTACGATATGCTCAGCTTTACGTCAACACCTGTGTCTCGACGCGCTTCCCTCGGCGGCCACTAGGGTGTGCTGTGCTCCACTCGGAGGCTCCCAGTGGCGCCTGGCGGAGCCTCGGAGCTCCGCGGACCCGCGTCCCGCTGCGAGGCGTCGGGCTCCCAGGGGTCTATCTCCTCCCAGCCAGCACCCAGTGCTTCGTTCCCCCAGCGTGTGTTGGGCACCAGTTGTCCTCCATGTTGCAAATACGAGTCCAGCTCCTTATCACTGAGTCAGCGTTATAAATAGACCCCCAGCGTCGCACTCGAACCTGGGGCAGAGCACAGGACGGGCCGTTGTGTGTGTGTGTGTGTGTGTTTACACACACGTGTCGTGGTACACAATAGGCTGAACAACAATACAACAACACACAACATCATCTATTGTTCCTCTTACTGTAGTGTGATGTTGTGGACCTGCCCAGGGGCCCACAGACACAGGTTAGCCTCCTGGCTAACTGTGACGCAACCACACCACAGAATGTGATCTAAAATGTTAAAACGTTGATGGCTGTGACTTCTGTCGCTGCCAAATAAACCTTAAATAAACTAAATAAACCACCCTATTAAATAACCAGTGAGTTTTTAGGGTGCGGATTTGGTGCCAGAAGAAAGAAAAAAACTCTGCTCAGATCTCCGCCGTCAGCCTGGCACCTGTAGGCCTAGCGAGGCCTACAGAGGCTGCAGGCTCCGAGCGCGAGGCCTACCAGAGGCTACAGGCTCTGAGCGTGAGGCCTACCAGAGGCTACAGGCTCTGAGCGTGAGGCCTCTCCCCACAGGCTCTGAGCGTGAGGCCTACCAGAGGCTACAGGCTCTGAGCGTGAGGCCTACCAGAGGCTACAGGCTCTGAGCGTGAGGCCTCTCTCCGCAGGCTCTACCAGAGGCTGCAGGTTCTGAGCATGAGGCCTACCAGAGGCTACAGGCTCTGAGCGTGAGGCCTCTCTCCGCAGGCTCTGAGGGTGAGGCCTACCAGAGGCTGCAGGCTCTGAGCGCGAGGCCTACCAGAGGCTGCAGGCTCTGAGCGCGAGGCCTACCAGAGGCTGCAGGCTCTGAGCGCGAGGCCTCTCTCCGCAGGCTCTGAGCGTGAGGCCTACCAGAGGCTGCAGGCTCTGAGCGCGAGGCCTACCAGAGGCTGCAGGCAGGGCTGCTACTCCTACTGCTGTTGTGAGCAGACAATGATGGCTGAAGGAGTCTGGCTCCAGTTGCTTCATAACCTGTTGATTGTCTTTGTGATGGAGACAGCAGAGATGCTATCAGCGACACACAGCTGTCCCTGCGGACACAGGACCAGGAGATGGATAGATGTAGGGCACGTGTGGGGTGGGGGGAGGTGGATGCAGGTGTGTACACGTGTGTGTTTGTGTGTGTGTGTGTGTGTGTGTGTGTGCGAGACCTCCGATGAACTCATTTGAACCAATTACAAAACAGGAAGAGTTCTTTTCATAAACAACTAGATTTTGACATGAATTAGCTGAATGTCGAGAAAGTTTTGTTGTTCCTTGGTTGTTGTTGTTGTTGTTGTTGTTGTTGTTGTTGTTGTGGTTATCGATGCGCTATCACTCAAATGAACAAATAGTTTGATCCTCCGTAACTTCGAAAGGTTCCGCAGTGTGAATGGGAGGGGGGGGGTTGATTACATTTACATTTACATTTACATTTAGGGCATTTGGCAGACGCTTTTATCCAAAGCGACTTACAAAGAGTACATTAAGACCCACCTGTTCAGAGTTCACCTGGACTCTACATAACCCCCCCCCTAGCACTAACCTGCGTGTTTATATGTCTTAACACTTATTAATGGCACTTAGCATTGTTGTTCGTTCTCAGATGTTGTATCATGCTTAGAATTGCACGCCTGCCCAGCTACTTATGCAGGCAACTTGGCAATTATGAAACTCGTTCTATTCGTCTCGTAAATAGGAATGCTCGAAAACAGCTCTATTCTTATCTTCAGGTACCACAGTGATATATTGCTGCCTCTCCTTCAACANCATATTACATTTAATTTAGGGCATTTGGCAGAACGCTTTTATCCAAAGCGACTTACAAAGAGTACATTTGTTGAAGGAGAGGCAGCAATATATCACTGTGGTACCTTGAAGATAAGAATAGGAGCTGTTTTCGAGCATTCACTATTTACGAGACGAATAGAACGAGTTTCATAATTGCCAAGTTGCCTGCATAGTAGCTGGGCAGGCGTGCAATTCTAAGCATGATACAATATCTGAGAATGAACAACAATGCTAAGTGCCATTAATAAGTGTTAAGACATATAACCACGCAAGGTTAGTGCTAGGGGGGGGGGGGGGGTTTATGTAGAGTCCAGGTGAACTCTGAACATGTGGGTCTTGAGTCTCTGTTAAGGAGGTGGGTTATGTAGAGTCCAGGTGAACTCTGAAACAGGTGGGTCTTAGTCTCTTGTTAAGGAGGGGGGTTATGTAGAGTCCAGGTGAACTCTGAACAGGTGGGTCTTGAGTCCTCTTGCGGAAGCTGGCGAGCGAACTCGGCTGTTCCTGACATGAGCCGGGGAGCTCATTCCACCACTGCGGAGCCAGAACCGTGAAGAGTTGGGACTTGGAAGAGCGATGTTTGGCTGTTTTTAGTGAAGGCGGTACCAGTCGTTTGGCAGAAGTTGCCGAGCGGAGTGCTCGGGCTGGGGCGTAGGGTCCGGACTAATTTTTGGAGGTAGGTAGGGGCGGTTCCGTTGACAGCCATGAAAGTCAGTACCAGTGTCTTGAATCGAATGCCGAGCGATTTACCGGGAGCCAGTGGAGGTTGCGGAAGAGGGGGGTTACATGGGAGAATTTAGGTAGGGTTGAAACACGAGGCGCTGCTGCTGCGTTCTGGATGCGTTGTAAGGGCTTGATTGTTGAGGCGGGAGTCCAGCCAGGAGAGAGTTGGCAGTAGTCGAGACGAGTGATAACGAGCGCTTGGACCCAGGATCTGCGCTGTTCACGTGTGAGGAACGGGCCGGATCTTGCCGGATGTTGTAGAGAAGCAATTCTACAAGATCGGGCCACAGAGGTAATGTTGGCGTTTGCAGGACAAGCTGGTCATCCAATACCACGCCAAGGTTCCTTGCCGTGGCTGCAGGGGAGACTCGATGTCCTCGATGGTGACAAGTAGGTCCATCTGAGGGCAGTCTTTCCCCGGTATGAAGAGAAGCTCAGTTCTTGTCGAGGTTGAGCTTCAGGTGGTTGGCGTCGTCCATCTGCTGATGTCGGCCAGGCATTTTGAGATGCGTGTTGCGATGTGGTGTCTGAGGGGGGAAGGAGAGAAAACAGTTGGGTGCATCAGCATAGCAGTGGTAGGAGAAGCCCGTGGGATGTGATTACAGAAGCCGAGAGATCTAAATGTATAAAGAAAACAGAAGGGGTCCCAGTACTGAGCCTTGGGGTACTCCGGTGTCAAGGGTGCAGGGTCTGGACAGGGAGCCCATTCCATGTGACCTGATAAGTGCGATCTGTCAGGTAGGAGGTGAACCAGGATAACGCAGTTCCAGTGATGCCAAGCTCTTCGCATGGCCTGGAGAGGAGAAATCTGGTGTTCACTGGTTCGAAAGCGGACGGACGAGGTCCAAGGAGGAATGAGCCAACGGATCGAGAGGGGAAGAGCTTTCTGGCGTCGCGAAGGGACCTCTGATACTGCAAGCAGGGCCGTCTCCGTGGGAGTGCGCCGCTTTGAGCCTGGACTTGATGAGGGGGTCCGAAGGCAAGGGTTGGTTCTCGGAGGAAGATAAGGATGATAGTTGGGTGGAGACAGACGACGTTCTATGGGTTTGGGAGGAATGATAGGAGAGACACCAGGTCTGTAGTGTCCGGACGTCGGTGGTGTCCCAGGGTGGGTTTCTTAAGGAGTGGGCTTGATTCTGGCGGCCTTCGAAGGCAGTCGGAAACAGGCCCCGAAACGTGATGGGAGGTGTTATTAAGGGGTGGTGAGGGAAGGGAAGGATGGTTTCGCCCGAGATGCTTGGAGAAGAGAGGATGGGATTGGGTCAAGGGGGCAGGTCGGTGGCATGGTTGGATGTCACAAGCCTGTTGACTTCTTCAGAGCGAGAAGGGGGTTAAAAGCAGGTAAGGCTGGTAGGGTGGGTGAAGGGGGAGTGGGGAAGAAGCAGGGGTGAAAGAGGAGGTAATCGTCCTTCACCTTCTTGTAAAGTAGGTGGCAAAGTCATCTGCTGGAAGGGAGGAGGGAGGAGGAGGGGAGGGAGGGTTGAGAGAGGGAGAGAACATGGAAAAAGTTTCCTGGGGTTGGAGGCGGAAGAGTTGATCTTGTAAGATAGAAGGCAGATTTGCTGCTGAACAGTAGAGGTGAAACATGAGAGGAGGTGGAGGTAGTGAGGGAGATCATCAGCAGAGTCAGATTTTCTCCATTTTCTCTCAGCTGCCCGCAACTCTGTTCTATGAGCCCGCAGAGTTTCGGACAGCCAGGGAGGTGAGGAGAGGCTCGTGCCGGTCTGGAGATAAGTGGACAGAGTGAGTCGAAGGATGAGGAGAGAGAAGAAGTCAGAGTGGAGGACGCTTCCTCTACTGACAAGAGGGAGAATTGTTGGGGGGGAGGTAGTGAGGAGAGGACAGTTGCAGAGAGAGTAGAGGGAGAGAGAGTTTTCAGGTTCCTACGGGAGGTGACAATGTGAGGCGTAGCAGGTAGGGAGGTGGGAGATTTTAGGGGGAGGGTGAAAGCGACAAAATGGTGATCAGACACCGGGAGGGGGGTGACAGAGAGTGCCGAAGTGGCGCAGGACCTTGTGAAGACAAGGTCAAGTTGGTTCCCGGCTCTGTGGGTGGAAGGAGAAGGAGTGAGCGCCAAACCGAATGTGGCGAAGAAGTTGATGAATTCGGGTGATTGTAACTTCTCTGGCTGGATGTTGAAGTCGCCCAGAACGACAAGTGGGGTGCCATCTTCAGGAAAACAGCTGAGGAGGGCATCCATCTCGTCGAAGAAGTCGCCAACTTACGTCGTAAACTTACGACTAATTAACCATTTAGTTCAGAGGACTAGTCCTATAGTTCAGAGGACTAACAGCCTCTCATTAGTCCTGAGTTACAGACGAGACGTTTTCTGTATTTACTGTCTTTCTTCCCTTCCTCTGTGTGTGTGTGCGTGTGTGTGTGTGAGAGAGAGAGAGAGAGCGAGAGAGAGAGAAAGAGAGGGACAGAGAAAGACAGAGAGAGAAAGAGAGAGGGAATGAGAGAGAGAGAGAGAGAGCACCGTCCAACTCAATAGCCGTCTCTGTTGACCTACTTCTGGTCCGGACACAGGGTGCCTTATAGACCCGGCCTCACCCACCGGGTGCCATACTGTCACACACACACACACACACATACACACCCTGATGAGCATTACAGCTCACACAGCAATGAGGCCGGGGGTGGACAGACTTAGTGAGAAGACATCTGGGTGAGGAGACATCTGGGTCAGGAGACATCTGGGTGAGGAGACATCTGGGTGAGGAGACATCTGGGTGAGTCAGTGCATCTTGCGTGAGTCTTGCATGCTGACACAGAACACATTGAGTGAGCTAGCTTGTTTCCATGTCAGGGCGTCCGGTGGATGATCTTCCAGACGTGAGGTTGAGTCTGGACCACCAGGTGGAACACAGAAGGAGTCCTCTGCCGGAGTCATGGTGGTGGGAGCGATCTTTATATTCTGCTGAGGGGGGGTTCCCTCTACCACTACCTGAAGACAAGGAGAGAACGAAAGAAATAGATTAAAGATTGTCTTGTTTGTTCTTTTTATTACAAAACACAGAATTTGTTCTGTCTTTTGTTACTAAGACTGTTACATTGAGAGGATGTTGATAGCAGATAATCTTGGTATCAGTATAAGTCACGTATGTCTATGGACGGAGAAACACATACACACACACACACAGACCTCTCATTATGAGGCATATTGAATTTGACTCATAATGAGTCATTGCTTGAATTTGAACACAATAATTAACAATGATTCACTGCATTATCCATCCAGAACGGATGGATGGATGGACGCTCTCTAGTTCCTCCTGGGGGGTCCCGAGGCGTTCCCAGGCCCAGACGAGATATATAATACCTCCAGCGGGTTCTGGGTCTGCCCCGGGGTCTCCTCCCAGTTGGACGTGCCTGGAAAACCTCCAAAGGGAGGCGCCCGGGGGGCATCCTAATCAGATGCCCGAACCATCTCAGCTGACTCCTTTCGATGCGGAGGAGCAGCGGCTCTACTCCGAGCTCCCTCCGGATGTCTGAGCTCCTCACCCTATCTCTAAGGCTGAGCCCAGCCACCCTGCGGAGGAAACTCATTTCGGCCGCTTGTATCCGCGATCTCATTCTTTCGGTCACTACCCAAAGCTTGTGACCATATGTGAGGTATTGTATCGGCAAAAGCGGGGTCCTGACAGCCTTTCGATCAGTGGTCGCTGAAGCAAAAACCCGGGTGTGGGAAAAGTTCGGGGAGGCCATGGAGAAGGACTTTCGGTTAACCTCAAGGAAGTTCTGGCAAACTGTCCGGCGACTCAGGAAGGGAAACCAGGGCTTGGCTCAGGTGTGCTGTGTCGGGGAGGAGAACTGCTGACCCAGACTGAGGATATTGTCGGGCGGTGGAAAGAACACTTTGAGGAACTCCTGAACCCGACCAGTACGTCCTCTGTGGAAGAGGCAGAGTCTGAAGACTCGGGGGAAGCCTCACCCATATCCTTGGTAGAGGTCACTGAAATAGTCAAAAAGCTCTTCAGTGGCAAGGCGCCAGGTGTGGATGAGATTCGCCCTCAGTCTCCCCGGGAAAGTTTATTCCAGTGTGCTGGAAAGGAGGCTCTGGCCGATTGTCGAACCTCAGCTTCAGGAGGAACAATGCGGATTCCGTCCTGGCCGTGGAACAGTGGACCAGCTCTTTACCCTCGCAGGGTTGTTGGGGGGAGCATGGGAGTTTGCCCAGCCAGTCTACATGTGCTTTGTGGACTTGGCGAAGGCTTATGACCGTTTCCCCCGGGGAATCCTGTGGGGGGTACGACGGGAGTATGGGGTACCGGTTTGGGGAATTGCAGCTCTGCTCTTTGCAGATGATGTGGTTCTGTTGGCTACATCAGACCGTGACCTCGAGCATTCACTGGGGTGTGAAGCGGTCGGGATGACAGTCAGCACCTCAAAATCTTCACTGCATTAAATCTATTTAATTTATATGCCTACTTTTTATTCTCTTCATCTTCTATGTGTGTGTGTGTGTGTGTGTGTGTGTGTGTGTGTGTGTGTGTGTGTGTGTGTGTGTGTGGTGTGTGTGTGTGTGGTGTGTGAAGCCGCTTCTGGGCCCTTTAAGTGTAAAACAACGCAGTTCTTTGGAGGCTTAATTGTTAAACTAGTCATAACTGGTCCTATGGTGCAATAGATTCGGGTGGACCAAAATGAGGCCCATCATCAGTTCTCTGATTAATAAAACGTGATCTCATTAATTAATATATTGGCCAGAGGAAGATGCATGCATCACATCGTGTGTATTTTCCAAGATGCATTTAACTCCAATCTTTTTGACAAAGGTCGTTAAATGTTTGAACTTTTGTTACGCAAATATAAAGATTAAATACAAATATAAAATAATGTGTATTACAGCGTGATGGAACATGTCCTCACCTGAAACTGCAAAGTTTGCTGATGGCCATGAGACACCGTGGTATAAAATAAGCTTTTGGGTCTATTTAGCATGTTGAAAAGCACACCTGTTGTCCTGCAGGCCTCGGATCCATTTGGAGATAATCTATAAAGTACACCGCACCTCAGCTGTGAAAACTATGAACAGCTATTTTATTTTCCGTCTGTCATATAGACCCAGAAATACAGAACAAAACATGTGTGGCAATTTATTTATTAGATAGGAAAACATTCTGCATGTCGACGGTATATTCCGCTTTTATTTATGTAGTGAAATGCTCTTATGGGCTTATTAGACACCACAGACACAAACAGGCATATTGTTGACAACAACTTATTCAATCATTAATTTAATACCCATAATGTAATACATTATAGGCACCATGGACGGAACTATGATCAGTTGTATTGTTGTATGACACACACACACACACACACATGGCACACACACACGCGACACACGCAGCCTCCAGCCTCCACTCTCCAGCCTCCAGCCCCCACTCTCCAGCCTCCATCCCCCAGCCTCCAGCCTCCACTCTCCAGCCTCCAGCCCCCAGCCTCCAGCATCCACTCTCCAGCCTCCAGCCCCCAGTCTCCAGCCTCCACTCTCCAGCCCCCAGCCTCCACTCTCCACTCTCCACTCTCCAGCCTCCAGCCCCCAGCCTCCACTCTCCAGCCTCCAGCCCCCAGCCTCCAGCCTCCAGCCTCCACCCTCCAGCCCCCAGCCTCCACCCTCCAGCCTCCACTCTCCACTCTCCACTCTCCAGCCTCCAGCCCCCAGCCTCCACTCTCCAGCCTCCAGCCCCCAGCCTCCAGCCTCCACCCTCCAGCCCCCAGCCTCCACCCTCCAGCCTCCAGCCCCCAGCCTCCAGCCTCCAGCACAACGGAGGAGCTCTGAGCGCTGAGCGGTGACGTCACTCACACTCACACTATTTTGCAACGCTGCTGTAACCCCTCCCCCCCCCCGTCCACTCCTAATGCTGCTGTTGTGCTGTTTCTCATTGTGTCCAACAACAATGAGCAGCTTTACACCGACAGACAGCCTATATGTGTGCATATTGTTGTCTTTCTCCCCAGACACAAGTCCGACGAGTTTATAAGTTAATTGAGTTAATTGTGCGGCAGCAGCTTGCAGGTAGCTGTCTGTAGAGACTTGAAGCTTCTCTTGTCTGTGCTGCTGCTGAAGTCCACTGACTGGTCTGTAAGCCGGTCTCATAAAGAAAGAACACAGCTCTCTCTCTCTCTCTGTCCCCCTCCCTCTCTCCCTCTCCCTCTCTCTCTCTCTCTCTCTCTCCTTCTCTCTCGGCCGGGCCAACTTGGAGAGGTGTTGTGTTGTGCTGCTCAACACCGACCGGCAGAGTTTGGGAAGGGACAGTCGGCGCTTTGATTACAGGGTGGAGGTGGTGGTGGAGGTGGAGGTGGTGTTGGAGGTGGAGGTGGTGGTGGAGTAGTAGTAGTACTACTGTGTCCGAGGCTAGTGGCGCTGCTGCTCAATGTTGTTCTCTCTCTCTCATCCCCCTCCACCCTCCACCTCCTCCACCCTCCTCTCCACCCGCCCTCCCCAATTCCTCCACCCTCCACCCTCCTCCTCCCTTGAAGCAACGATGGAAAACAGTGTGGAACAAAAGGAACAAGTTCCTCCTTGAAGCTGAAACTGAGCCACTCGGTCAGTCAGTCGGAGGAGGAGGAGGAGGAGGACGGGGGAGAAGGGATCTTAACTTGGAGATGTCTCCACCTGGGGAGGTGAGGAGTTGAGGAGGAGCAGGTGGAGGAGGAGGAGGAGGTCCGGGGGACTCCGGCTCCGCGTTGCAGACAGTAAGTATTACAGCAGACTACTATCATGATTATTATTATTATTATTTTTATTATAACATCCATTCAAGTGGACCCCCGGAGCCCCTGTTCCAGGTCTATCTCCAGGAGCCCCTGGTCCAGGTCTATCCCCCCTGGTCCAGGTGTCGGGGGGACGCGGGTCCAGGGTGGATGCGCAGTGTCTTTACGCACGGAGGGAGCGCGGCTCTGGGGACACCAGGCCCTGACACATGGGGACACGCTGTCCACATGGCAACTTATTACCGTGACAGCTTTTAATGTTTAATGTTTAATATGTTAACGTTAAGTTAGAATGAATGTGTAACACGTCGACAGCCGCCGTTTGGATGATGATGGTGATGATGTGGTCGTGTCTGTTCCGGACACATAAAGAACAACATGAGGTTCCCGCCAGAACGCACATGTTTGTTAAGTAACGATGACTGTTAGTCTTTATTTTAATTGTATTTTTGTATTGTTGTCATTGTCCCTAAGGAAGCCGCTGCGTCCACACAAACAAGTCAAACAGCACAAATGCACATTTATGACAGTCAGCGCCCTGCTTGTCGACATGTCCCGTCTCTTCTAACTTTTAATCGTGTTTTCTGTGATAAGCGAGCGGCTTTGTTTAATTGCGTGCCGTAAACGCGAACAAAGGACCGGACGGCGGAGTCGCGCTGTTGACAACAATAACACGGTCCCGGTGACGTCACCTGACTGACAGCTGCGCCCGTCCAATAGGAGGGCCGCTCCTTCTTATTCTTCTTCTTTATGGTGTTTTATGGCGGCGGGCAACCAACGTTAAGGCGCATTACCGCCACCTACTGTGTTGGAGTGTGGCCCAGAGTTATCTACCCCAATATAAAATAAAATAAAATAAAAATAAATAAATAAATAAAACTAGAAAATAAATAAATAACCACTAAATCCTTCCAATTAGCTCTGTATCACTTAAAAACTTGAAAAGACTTCCTACACCAACTGTTAAAACAGTCTTAAGTGTCAGCTCTTCCTGTGTCGTCCTGACACTGTTCACACAGCCCTGAGGGATGTTTTCCTATCAGGTGCAGTGTCTTATTGAGCCCAGCATGTCCTATCCTCAGTCTGGTTAGAATTCTCTCCTCTTTGGTGGTCCTATTGGCTGATCTTACTGTGCCCACTTCTGACTGGACTGCATAGAGGTGTCTCCCTATGATAGCTGTATCCCATTCATGCTGCCACTCTTTCATGATCTTCACCTTAATTAGACTTTTTGCTTCTGATTTGCTCAATGCAATTCCCATGACCTCCTCCATTTTTAGTGCTTCTTTAGCTAATGCATCTACTAATTCATTTCCTACAACATAAATGTCACCCAAATGTTCCTATTCTTAATCCTGTACAGAGTTTCACAGATTTCATAAATAATATCCTGCCTACTGTCTGATTTAGATGACTGCAATGACATTAACGCAGAACATGAATCGGAGCAAAGAACAACCTTTTTGAATCGTGACTCTTCTACCCACTGTAAAGCTGACACTATCGCCATCATCTCAACAGTGAAGACAGACAAATGATCTGACGTTCTTCTTTTAACAGAGGGCCGCTCCGCCAGCAACAACACGCTATATTTGGAAAGCGGTTACGTCATTGCAGCACCACGGCAGCCTATATGGCGGGGAGGCCATACCGTTTATACAATTACACATCATTGTGCGTAAAACTACGTGTTTATAGACCTCTGATTGCTTGTCCTTCAGGATGCAAAAATAGGAATTGTCGAACACATGCCCAGATATTGCTGACAGATCTGGGGGAGTTTGGTGTGGTACCGCTGTGTTGCTCTTAATTAATTATCATCAAACACACAACTTCTAAAAAGCCTAACCACAGAGTTTGTGTGAAATCCTTGCTTGACAATCTTCCGTGAGTTGGTATCTTCTGAGAGCTCCACCAGCGGTCCCAGTGACCTCTACCAGGAGATACTGTATGTGGCTTCTCAAAGATGACTATTGTTTATATAAGTGGGTTATTGGAAAGCTTCAAGGCCACGGGTAGTCATATAAAAGTTTCGATTCCTCTCCTGCATGTGATCATCTACACAGGAGTGTGTCTGACACAGGTATTTCCATTTGTGTTTGAGTAAATATATATATGTGTGTGTGTGTGTGTGTGTGTGTGTGTGTGTGTGTGTGTCTGTACGCGCATGTGTGTGTGTGTGCACGTGTGTGTGTGTGTGCATGTGTGTGTGTGTGAGCAGCTCAGGGTTTTTGTGTGGCCGCGGGTCAGAGGTGTGTGTTGTGTTTTCAGGGTGACCAGCCACTATTAGCCATTGATGAATGTGATGTCCCACAAGTGTGTGGGTTAACACCCCCCCTCCAAAATGGGAGGTGTCACAACACGCCCCCATCTAACCCCTCAGCCCCCCTTCATCTATACACACACAAACACACCCAAGCACACACACACACACAAGTACCCACACACACACACCCGGCCCTGCTGACAGCGGCACAAGGGGGCAGCTGCTACAGATGTCTGCTGGAGGGAGGAGGAGGGAGGGGCCGTGAGGAGACATCAATGGAAAGTCTCTCTGCTATAGATTTCTTAGTGGGCTTTATTGTGTTCCCCTAGGAGCCTGCAGCCTGGAGCAGAGCCGTCGTGGAGCGGGAGCCCGCGGCAGCCTCCAGCGCTGCTCTGCGGCCGCTCACGATGCTGCCGCTCTCCTCCTTTGTCTGCCTTGTCTTACACTGTCATAGTGTAAGAGTTGGAAGTTGGAACCTGGAATGAGTTAAGACAAGTCAGTCGCCCATCAGTACACTGTGGAACTGGAACGAGAGAGACAGAGAGAGAGAGAGAGAGAGAGAGATAGAGAGAGAATGAAGGATGTACCGTGCGTCTCAGAGTATATAGCGAGGAGCCGCAGTGTTGCGAACATCCTGTTATGTGATGCCGCCACCATGTCTGCTGTTGCTAGTGTGGAGGACCATCTCCTGTGTCACATGGGAGAGGAGAGAGAGAGAGGGAGGGAGAGAGGGAGAGAGAGAGAACAAACTCCCATAAAACAGCTCCTTCAATGAGAAGCAGCTGAGAGTAACAGTCTGCCGCGCATGCAACTCATCTCACATGAAATCACATTCAATTGGTCCAAATCTGCCCCAGCGTGGCAAGTTGCAGCAGCAGCAGAAGCAGCACCAGCGGTAGACCCGGGCCCTTGGTCTGACAGCGAGCCCCCCCCCCCCCCCTTACTGTCCACCACAGCCAGTCTCATGAAGAGATACTCTATGGAGGGGCTTTACTGACACCCTCCCCTGCGTGCAAGCTGAGGCTGAGGCCGCTGCGCTGCAGTGTGAGAGCTGCCTGCTCCGTTTGTGTGGTGACATGTGACTTGTGTTTTTGTGAGTCATACGAGTCTCCTCCTTAATGGGAGGCAGTGTGTGCTCATGTGACCGTGACAGCATGCGGGGCGGACTGTGTAGTACTCCTGTAGTCCTCAGCCGCCCAGGGCCTCCTCCTCCTCCTCCACCAGAGAGCCAACGGGGCCTTTTACTTTGCGTGTGCACTGAGAGAGGATCTAAGCAAAGCAGAGTTTCTAATCTGTCAAGACCGGACTAACCACTGTGCTCCAGGAACGTTTTTTGTGTGTGTGTTTGCGTGAGTGTGTGTGTGTGTAGACGGGCTCTGCGTGTGTGAGACTGCCACTTGTATCTTTTTATACGGCATCACAGCGTTCCCGGCGGCGACGGCAGGGGGCTAGTGCTGCCTCATGGTTGCCCTCCACATGCCTGTTTAACTGCACCGCGCTCCTCCTAGCGGCTTCCTGTCCAAACCAGTTTATCTGTAAACAAGTGTTTTTTTCCCTCCCCGCCACCATTGTCCACACTACACCAGAAGGCACACAATGGCCGCCCTCTCTGTCAGAGCGTGCTGCTTTACTTCATGAATCTAAGTCCTGCTTGTTTTTACTGCACACACTTCATTCAAAGTCCTTCTGCTGCTGCAGGGCAAGTTGATTAAATGATTCATGTAATTAAAACATTGGATGATGAGAAGTACTGCTTTGTATGAAGTCTTGAAGTGGAACTGTGTAATACTCAGAGTAACATACACGATCAGAATATAGAATCTAGTATTTGGTCACAAACGCAGCAAGGATCTGTGACCAGTAGTTGTAGTTGGATCCCTCTTTTTAGATCAGTCATTCAAAAAAGCCAATAAGTTCTTCTTCTCATCCGAAGGTTAGGGTCAGAAGGGTCAATTGAAAATGAAATGCAGTTTAAACTCTGCACTCACATTCTAGATAGTCAGAGGCTGTGCACAGGTATCTGCTAACACACCTGTGTACTTCATTAGCTCTACTGTTCCTGTGCCACTCCTGTTAAACTCTGAATGTGTACGGTCACGAAGCATAACATTTACGATGCTTCATCGAATGAAGGCTGATCCATACTCCGCGAGAAGCGAGAACTTTGTTCTCGCACCTAGGGCCCCGCCCACAAAATGACATCATTTTCTTCTCGCAGCCCTAGGTCAGAAGTTCTCGCAGCTTGTTCTCGACACATCATCCGGGCCGAACTTTGTTCTTGCGTCGTGTCCGAGAACTATTGTGTGATTGGTCAATTTGAAGTGGGCGGGGTTAATGCGCTTTCCTCCGGCGCGGAAGTTTGCTGCTGTGGGCGGGGCCTTTGAGTTCTGCGCTTGAGTTCTCGCGGAGTATGAAATGTCCAGGGCTGCGAGAACTTTGTTCTTGTTCTCGTAGCCATGGGTGTGAGAACTTTGTTCTCGCTTCTCGCGGAGTATGGAGCAGCCTTAAGTCTGTTGCTCTGGTGTGTTAACACTGACATAACAGGTGAATGCCATGTTATGATCTGTGCAGTGGGATTACACGACTCACTCTCTGTTGATCTTGTCCAATGTACACTAAAGCAGACATGATAACAGGGAGCCTATTGTGGCCGGCGGCCCAACCCAGAACATCTTCTCTGCTTTGGCTTAAAGGCTGATACATACACCGCGAGAAGCGAGAACAAGAACAAAGTTCTCGAGGAGTATGTATCAGCCTTTAAGGAGTTAACTCACCCCCTCACCCCCCCTTCCTCCCTCCGGTTGAAACGTCGCGTGGGCCGCCGCGGGAGATCATTCGAGAGCGCATTCTGCCTCCGCCAATCAGCGGCGGCGAGCGCCCTCCGCGGCCAGCCAATGGGGAGGCCGGGTGGCTCTCACGAATTTGAATGAGGACTGGCTCTTTCGGCGCCATTTTCGAGTGAGCTGCGGTTCGCTCCGGAGAGCAGCGGCTCCTCGGCTGGGCAGAGGGGGACGCCGTGTTGTCCTAACTGTTAGACGGGCTTCTCACAACCAGATTACCGGACCACGGCGGCGGGTTCCACCAACACCCTGGAAACGGAACCATTTTTATTCCGGGTTGTTGTTTTTTCTTCCACCACCAGCAGCAGATCAAGAAGAACAGGAAGGAGACGTCGTCAGCCGCCCGTTGGATTTAGGTGCCGTTTATAAGTACTTGTGCTGTGCGTCGCTACTGCGTCGTCTCCGCGTCGCCTACGCCGTTGCGAGGCACAGCACAAGTACGTTGACTCCGCACAATTGAATGCGCATTTTTTCATCGTATTATTTTTATTTTTCCGCCCCCGGTTAAAACGGTCACTCCATAGAACAACATTGTATTTGGCAGTGTATATTTATTGGTTTATTTTTACGTTTTCTCGGGCCGATGAAAGGCGGCGTTTGAGCGGGAGGTGCGGACGCGTCCACGCGCACCGCCGGGAGGAAAATCTGTTTAATTTAAAACCAGTCAACTGCTGATTCCATTGATTTCTGCGTTTTAAAAGACTACACGTAATTTTTTCTTTTTTTTTCCTTTTCCCTATATACTTTTTTTTTTTCTCTCGACTGGACAATAACTTTCCTGGTTGGTTTTTAGATGTATCGTCGTATAAGCAAAACACGGATTATTATTACTATTTATTTATTTTATTATTGTAGAGCAAATCGGTAAATGTATCATGCTGAAGGACTTCCTCGTGGTTTTTATATTTTATTTTTATCTTGCCTTATTGTGACGACCTCAGGACGACTCAACGCGTTGCTTGAGTATGTTTAGTAGGAGTGCTAGTGGCTTTGTGGCGTCTTATAATTTATAAGCATTTTTAACATATTGCATTATGTTCCGCTGTCTCAAGTCAGTGTAACTCCTGGCTTCATCCCTGCAGCTGCACCATCATCTGGGAGATCAATAATCTGTCTTAATCTGAACCAATAGGGTTTTAAAAGCCAACGAAATATTAATTTGAGTGTTGGTCGCTGTAACCCTTAGACCATTCATTATTATTATTATTCATATGCAGCCTGTTAACCTGTTAACTATGGCTTTGCTGGTTCAGAGGGGAGCCCTTCTGGTCTTAGTCCGGGAGGTTCCTGGTTCTGGTCTTAGTCCGGGAGGTTCCTGGTTCTGGTCTGAGTCCAGGAGCCCTTCTGGTGTGCAGGTAAACTACGTGTTTAATACAAGGACTGGATGGGTTAAAGGTGCAGGGAATTTCACCTAAACTGGGATAAAAGAAGGGTTAACTAACTACGTGCCTCCTGATGAGCAGAGATGGTTTTAATGTGATGCTGGTTACGAGGATCATTAGAGATGAAGAGGAAGGAGATTATCGAGGCGTTGGGCTCTCTGATCTTCCTCCTTCTCACCATCGTAGCTTCTGTGTCTTTAAGTGAGGTGCTAAGGCCCGGGTGCGGGTCCAGGTTAGGGTCTAACCCCTTTGCTCTGGCCTGGGATGGAGAAATGTAATATTATACTTCTGCTGATCAACATCATCTGGGAGACGAGCTGATGGCAGTTTTCTCTTTTTATTGTGCAACAGAACCACAGCGTTTGATGTATTTCTACACGCTTAACCTTATTTCACCAGCGTACGTGGTCCTATTAAATGAATTAGCAGATGTATGGTAGTTAAAGTGTAAGTAGTGTGGACGTGAAGGAACAGGAACAGGGACATCTCATCTGGTACCACAAAACATGGTGGCCTGGGGACCAGGAAGACCACCGCTGGTAGCAGGTAGTCAAGGGGGGGCATAGCTGGCATCACTACAAGCTGACAACACCGACTGGTCTGCTCGAGCACAGGACCAGTGACGGTCCAGCAGGACAGAGGCATCTCATAAATCAGAATTGTCACGTGTGAAATGTGGCCTTTTTTCGACGGCGTTGTGTGTTAGTCATGTGATGGTCATGTGACTTTTCTGAGAGATATTTTGAGCAGCACCACAGTGATGTTTCATAATACACACTCGCCTTGTTGGTCAGGATCCACTGACTCAGTGCAGTGTGTTGTTGGCCCACCCTTACCTATTCTACCTGTCTGTTCTTTGACAGCTGCTCACAGATTGATTGGACAACCCAGAGCAATAATTAGTGACTTCCGTGTTTTCATTCAAAGGAAAAGAAAACGTCTTATTTTCCAAGTGAACAGCAGCGTCTGCTTCAGACCTGCACTGCCTGAGAGCATCCCAGCCAGGGAGAGCATTGTGTTGGACAGACACTCCGCATGTAGTCCACTTTACATGGAGTCACCTAGCGGCCGGGGGGTGTGTGTGTGACCTCGCTGCGGAGTCGTCGTCTTTGTTGCAGTCTGTAATCATGACTTTCTGTGACTCATCATTCTGTATTCTTAGACCCCTTCAGCACAACGGACCCCCACTTCCTGGTGTGTGTTCGCTCTCTCGACTGTCGATCTCTTTCCCTCTCTTTTTTCCCCCTCTGTTCTGCAGAGTCTTGGTAGTATTCCAATTCTGATGACATGTTTTCACAGGTTTGCTTGGTCATTATTTAAAAGGCTGCTCTGAATTCCCTTGGAGCAGCACAAGTCTGATATTATATGGACAGATTTTTTTTACATTGTATATGACAAATATTTTTGTTTTGTGGCTGGTGCAACATGCAACCTTAAATCTAGCATAATTATTGTATTTTCAATTCTGGTTTTGGAAGAAATTTTGTTTTCGTGTCACTTGAAAATATTAGTAATTTAATGTGACCCCAATGCCGTGTGTGTGTGTGTGTGTGTGTGTGTGTGTGTGTGTGTGTGTGTGTGTGTGTGTGTGTGTGTGTGTGTGTGTGGGGTGTGTGTGTGTGTGTGTGTGTGTGTGTTCTTGCGTGTCTGTGTGTGTGTATGTGTGTATTTCTAGATAAGGGCCTGAGTGTCGGTCCCAGTGATGTGTGTGTGGCCTGGCCGGGGTTCCACTGCTCCTGTCTGCTACTTTATTTTGGGATCTAAAGGTCAGGATGGATAATTTGCAGAAACTGATACCTTGTGATCATGGTGGAATTATGGTTGAATTATGGTGACCTTTTTGCTATTTGTATTGCTGTTAAGCAAATATGGTTTACAGCTGTTACACAGAAGGTTGGGGCAGCTGAATTTAGTGCATTTCTCATGTCAACACATTTCGCTTTTGACAAATATTTATTCCAATGCAGCTGCAATTAGATTGACCTGATATGGCCATATTTTGAAAGTGATGGATTTGTTGTTTTTATTTTTAAGAGATGTAACTTTACAAAGGCAGCCTCCTGCATATAGGAGGCATGAATGGGTTAATATACCCTCCCATATTTAAATGTTAAAATTAGCTGTGATTGTGTCTTAATGGCTTTTCATATCTATTATTAGATTCAAACTCATTGTGTTTGCTGTGTGAACGGCGGAGAGCGCTTGACATGGGGAGGGGTGGCTGTCATGTCGGGTGCTGGGGGTAACTTGACCTTTGCCCCAAGGGTCAGGTGACTCTTTGAGGGCATTGTTTGAGGTGCAAGTATTGCAGAGCGTGTGTTAAGGCAGGGAGGCTGACATGTCAGGACATGCTGCCCTGACATGGAGCAGCACAGAGATCTCACTTCTTCTACAGAATTAAAATATCAGCTCGTCACATGACTGGTCACGGCTGGTGTTTGTGTGTTAAGGAAATAGTTTGTACCGTTATTTACCACATTTTATTGTATTTTTAGGGTGGAATTCAAAATCATTTTCTGCGCCAAGTGTAAGTATAATCCTTTTTGTGTCCCTCATCTCACTGGTGTATTAACTGTTATTAGTTGGGAGTACAGGATCAAAGTTGCATATTTAAATGTTCATGCCGGTTACATTTCACTCTTGGATAATGTGGGTGAGAAATTCCCAAAGTTGATGTTCATTGCAATTTTCATATTTCTTCTGAGTCTGATGGCTGGATGGTTTCATGCATACCACTGTTAAAAATATAACGGCATAAGTCTCCATTGAACCGATGTGTTTTGTAATTGTATAATATCAGTCCGACAATTCCCTAATTCTTCGGCCTAATTGTAAAGTCCAGGATTTCACATTTATAATCTGGGTGAATTCAGTTTACACTTGTCATATTGCCAAACCTCAATACAGTAGCAATTCATATGTTACATTTATATCAGTAAATTACATAAGTGTTAATTACACGTCTGCTTAACCCAGACATTAAAATCATGATGGAAAATGTAAGAAAATCCACGTCTTTCAACGTGACTCCAAACAATAAAAAGCTTGTGCAAATATAGCAATGGGCAGGCGAGGTTGCATCATCTCTTTCCCGTTTTCTAACGTTCACATTCTGAAACCCATATTTAGCATTTGTGTGAATATGTTTGGGATGTTGAGCCACAATGCAACTACTGGTCTTAGTCATGTGTAGTCGACTACTAATGCAGTACAACTGTCAGGTCGTCATGCAAAGAGGAAGTTGAAAGCATCAGTACAAATTCCAAATTCCCCTCCGCTGTCCTTGCCTGCTTGTTCCCAGTGTGAGCCTGGTTAGTTACTTGAGTTAGTTCCTCTAGTTCAGGGGTCTTCAATGTTTTTCAGGCCATGGACCCCCAAGCTGATGGCGAGATGGAGCAGGGACCCCTTACTATATATATTGTATAAAATTGTCTTTTATATTAAACTGGGCCTAGTGCCATGTATAAACATAGCTACCCTGTTATTGTGCATTCAATACTAAGCTATTCAAAGGTGCAAGGTACAGGGTGGCCGGGCCACTGCCATTTATAACATACATGTTGCATACAACACTGAGCTATTAAAATCATTCACAGATTCATGTTTTTATTTTAAACATAGATGTAGAAGGGACAGTGAATCATCAAGCCATCTGTGGATGACACACATACTCTCACATTAGTGAGATGTCTGACCCTGATGAGTAGCACACAACTTATCTAACCTTGGACGGATGGAGGTTGTCAGGCAGAGGGTCATATCAGTCAGGCTGCAGTCTTGACCTGTATTTGTTTTTCAGGTAGGTGAGTGAGGAAAATCCACTTTCGCAAAGATATGTTGTTGCAAAGGGCTCATCATAACTTTTGCTGCCAATTGTGGAAAGTCTTTCTGGCAAGAGATCTAGAACTGGGTGAGTGGTTTAGTTTAATATGTTTCTGAACGTACTGTCAGTGGTTAATTCGATGAGCTGATCCTCCTCTGTCACTGTCAGGCGTGTGCCGTCTTGTCCCTGCGCCAGGAGTCAGCCTCAGAAAAGCAGTTCCTAAATTGTCCCTCGAGCGCCTCCAAGTGCGCAAGAATTGCGCGTGTTATGGGAGGCAAGAGCACAGCAGAATCTCCCAGCTCATCCACTGATGGAAACATATATTATAAAATATTCTCTCCCCGACGCGCTCCCTCCATCTTCTAATTTTTTGTAGAAAGCCTTCCATTCTGTCATACAGCTGAATGGCATGTGTATTGTGACCTTACATAGAACTGTTAAGTTTGTTAAGCTCAGCGAAAATGTCAGCAAGATATGCAAGTTTGGTGACCCAGACATTGTCACTGAAAGCTCTGTGCGCTTTTGGAGAAGTAAAAACTCCATCGAAAGCCATCGAACCTCAGAATGGTACAGAAGCGCAGTGTGTTCTTCTCCCTCAGCAGCACCAGTGTTAATTTCGTGAACGAAATGTTTGACGAAAAATATGCGTTAACGACCTTTTACCCTGGAAAGGTTATTCCAGGGTGCTGGAAAGGAGGCTCCGGCCGATTGTCGAACCTCAGCTCCAGGAGGAACAATGCGGATTCCGTCCTGGCCGTGGAACAGTGGACCAGCTCTTTACCCTCGCAGGGTTGTTGGGGGGTGCATGGGAGTTTGCCCATCCAGTCTACATGTGCTTTGTGGACTTGGAGAAGGCCTATGACCGTGTCCCCCGGGGAATCATGTGGGGGGTACTACGGGAGTATGGGGTACCGGGGCCGTTGGTACGTGCCATTCGGTCCTTGTACGAACAAAGTGCGAGCTGCGTCCGTATTCTCGGCACAAAGTCAAGCATGTTCTCAGTGGGTGTTGGACTCCGCCAAGGTTGCCCCTTGTCACCGGTTCTGTTCGTGATCTTCATGGACAGAATCTCAAGGCGCAGCCGAGGTGAGGAGAGTGTCCGGATCGCGGATACAAGCAGCCGAAATGAGTTTCCTCCGCAGGGTGGCTGGGCTCAGCCTTAGAGATAGGGTGAGGAGCTCAGACATCCGGAGGGAGCTCGGAGTAGAGCCGCTGCTCCTCCGCATCGAAAGGAGTCAGCTGAGGTTGTTCGGGCATCTGATTAGGATGCGCCTCCCTTTGGAGGTTTTCCGGGCATGTCCAACTGGGAGGAGACCCCGGGGCAGACCCAGAACTCGCTGGAGGGATTACATATCTCGTCTGGCCTGGGAACGCCTCGGGCCCTGCTTAGCCGGCTGCCACCGCGACCCGACCCCGGATAAGCGGACGAAAATGGATGGATGGATGGATGATGCTTGATGGATGGATCAAGCATGGATTCAAGGTGGATGTAGGTTACATGGCACATATTTAATCATTCTTTTATTCCGTGATTGCATATTAAAGTAACCTAACACAGACCATGCCAAAACGATACCCATTCTAAATTAAATAATTAACCAATAAATTATTTTCAAGTAACTCAAAAGAAAAAACTCCAAGCCCTTAGAAAAATAGGTAGGTGCATGTCACACATCTTCATCCGAAACTGCAATGCCATTATCTTTCAGCCTCTCTTCTAAGAGGCGAATGCGAAGTTTTGTTTCCCTCTGTTGAAGCAAGATCAGTTTAATCTGTTCCTCAGCTAGAGAGATCTGTTTCTCTGCTCTCTCACTTTCTTTCCTCACCAGATCCCCATAGCCCTCTTGACTGTTGGGGTTTTTCTCCAGACGCCGCCTCCTTTGGGGCGGGTTCTCCCCTTGAAGAGTGAGGGTCCTCTTGTGGTTGTGTGTCACTGACCAGGGGGTCTTCAGGCTCTGCTCCAAACTTAGGGTAACAGATTCCAACCCTCCCAACTCATTAGCCATCTCTGAATCTTGAGTGTTAGTCTCAGTCGTATACAGTCCAGACTCACCACCTTGTGAGACTGACTGAATGCCATGTAGAGCCTGGGATCTTTCTCCACCAATGATGTCTAGAATGATATCAGTGAACTCCCCACGCTTAAATGGTTTGTTGCCCGTTTTAGGTTGTTGAGACTCACTGTGGTCTTTTGTGGCCTTCTGTTTTAAATTCTTCCAGCGCAGTTTCACCTGTTCCAGGGTTCTTAATTGACCACTCCCTGTGGCATTCACCCTCTTTGTGATGTCAGTCCAGATGTTGTGTTTCATCTTGGCTGTTACAGAGGAGCCTAATTTAGTCCTCATAATGTCATAATGTGCCCTTACACCTTCTAGCAAGGCATGTGTTTCAGCTTGGGTGAAATTGCTCCCCTTTGAGGTACTTGCTGCCATAGCCATTTTCTCTCTGTCTATCTCTCCGGCAAAGCACACCTGTATTAAATACACATACTTAAATGAGCACAGGTGTGAACTGGGAGCCGTTGTTCAAACGAGGGACCATTCCAACACAATGACATCCATTGCTCACCGTCTACAACAGCAAAAGAGAAAATATAGCCAAAGGGTGCACATTGCACGCCCAAAACTACTACAAGAGTATACAGACGTTGAATTGTATGCAAGATTCAGATTTGGTGCGGCTGACATTGCATTCATTGTCAGTCTACTTCAACCACAACTGGAACACACTACTAAAAGAAGTTATGCATTGACTGTGGAGGAACAGGTACTCATTGCTTTGCGCTTCTACGCATGTGGATCATTCTACCAAGTCATAGGAGATGGTGTGTGTCCAGAAATCCACTGTCAGCTCTGTAGTACACAGAGTGTCATCTGTGTTAGCCAGCCTTGTCAACCAGTTTGTCAAATTTCCAACAAATCCAGAACAAATCAAGCAGATCAAGTTCTATGAAATGGGGAAAATGCCAAATACTATTGGCGTGATAGACTGCACTCATGTCCACATCCAAGCACCCCATGAGAGGGAATGGGAGTTTGTGAACAGGAAAGGACGGCACAGCATCAATGTGCAACTTGTGGGGAATGCAGACCTCATCATAACCAACTGTGTGGTGAAATGGCCAGGGTCGGTCCATGACGCAAGGATCTTGAGGGAGAGCCACATTTCCAGAAACCTCCAAGAAAATCCCCCAGATGGCATCATATTGGGTGACAGCGCATACCCACTCTTACCATGGCTAATGACACCTTTTGCCGTGGCAAATAATGATGCAGGGGAGAGATTCAACTGTGCCCATGGAAGAACTAGGAGCACAATTGAGCGCTTGAATGGGGTGTTGAAAAGGCGCTTTGCATGTCTGAACTACCTACGTGTAGACCCACAGCGAGCATGCAACATCATTCTGGCCTGCATTGTGCTACATAACATTGCTGAAGAACGCAAGGTTCCTCACTGTGATGAGAGAGGTGATCATTCACAGCCCCAAGTAGATGTCCCTGACCTACCACTGGCAGCACTGCAAGCAGATGGACCAGCTGGACGGTCAACGAGAAACGCTCTAGTCAACCATTATTTTACTTCGGGTCTTTTGATCAATAAAAACAGTAGTTTTGTTTGACTTTTTTTATCCAGTGAGACATTTAATTATTGTTAATAATAATAATAATACACGACATGCCACAAGTGCTTCACACAGGAAAAAACAAAACAACAATGATAAATACAGCAATAGTTAGACCAGACAGATGGTTATGACCAGCCCCCAATTATGCAATTCTGGTGTATGTATTGTGTACTAATGCAGCTAAATGAATATGAATAATATGCAAACTGATTTACACTTCCCAACATTTTCACATGTCTGTCAATTAAATGTTGTAGCCTATTACTTTGACCAACGGCAGCCTATCCAAAGACTGCAAATCTAGATTCTGTAATCCTGATCTTGTGGTATTTGGATCAGAATGATCCTATCTGAAGATTCGTTGAAAAACCAGGACAAAACCTACAAGATCAATTTGATCTGGGATAGCAAAAAAGGGATTACAAAATCCGGATCATTCTGATCCAGATTAAATGTTTTGAAATACTGGGCCCAGGGGACTGAATAGGCTCTCGGCCAATCACGGGGAACCTGACAGCCAGCGTGTAACATGCGGCCTCGTGATTGGCACAGCAGCGATAGGGGCGGGTCCTCCTCTTTGTGTACAGGAGGCTTGGAGGGACAGGTCTAGGCTAGTCTCGTGCTGAGTGAACCGGTGCCCAGCTTCAGAGAGCTCCTGTGTGTCGCTGAATGTGTGCACTGCTGACTGAAAGATAACGTCTTCTGCCTCCATTTATCCGTTCGCTACAACATGTTGGATTCATGTTAATGTGTATTTAAAGACATTTAAATTTGTGGGAAAATAAAATAAAAAATGTAATTTTAATTACAAATTAAAGAAATATAAAAAATGGTCTAATAAACCAAAAAATTCGCAACCCCCCCCCGCAGTACCTCCGCGGACCCCCTGTTGAAGACTTCTGCTCTAGTTGGTTACTGAGCTCTTTGGCAGCGACTTCCTACCTCGTAGTGGAAACCACATCATGGTACCAGATTAACTGGTCTGGTGTTGAGGAAGAACTGGTGATGCACAATCCTTTCTGGCCACACCCTCTCCCAGCAGTTGGCAGGTGACAGCTCTGTACACACCTGGGCTTCAGCACAATAAAAAAAACTACTTTTTTACATTTTGTATGAAGGGAACTCAAATCATATGTGGTGATATTTAGAAAAGGCATGTAACGTCTTGAGGGATATTGTGCATGCCCACATTCTAATACAAATTTAATTCAGTATATATTTTTTGGTACATTTTCGGAGGGATTATTTTTCAGCTTTTGACCTCGATGCCGCGTCATATTGGACGAGGGAGAATATGTGGGTGTGTCTTAGATGGTGACTTGCATTGTTGATACTCCTGCTGTGTTTCCTCCAGTGTGTGGAAGCTGTCAGACTGTTAACGGTTAAATAATGCTGAGCTCATGTCTCTGGTCTCACCTCCCCTCGGCCTGCTGGTCTCACTTCCCCTCACCCTGCTGGTCTCACCTCACCTCATCCTGCTGGTCTCACCTCACCTTGGCCTGCTGGTCTCGCCTCACCCTGCTGGTCTCGCGTCACCACATCCTGCTGCTCTCACCTCATCCTGCTGGTCTCATATTTTCCTGCTGGTCTCACCTCACCCTGCTGGTCTCACCTCCCCTCAGCCCGGTTTGACCAGGGTCAACATGGCCCTTTGAGACCTCTAGTGGCAACACTTGATTCCTAAACCTGTAGAGGATTGGTTACCGTTTCCCCTTGTGACACGCAACACTAATATTAAATCACCACAACCTGACACACACAACACTAATATAACATCAACATGACACACGCAACACTGTAATATAACATCACAACATGACACATGCAACACTAATACATCACCACAACATGACACACTGTGGCAACCCGCTAGTCAAAGGCACGACGCATAGGACCACACTACTGCCAAGTCTGGGTTTTAAGGCTCCACAGGCGGGCCGTTTATTAATAACACACAGAGGAGATCAATACTTGTCAACGAGGGGTCCTCTCCGATCAGGACTCCTCCTCCCGGGTCGCTGTGCTCCGCGGGGTAAAGTCCTCTCCCGTCTCGTACGGGTCCGCGCGAACTCCGATATCCGCGATCCTGTCGGCGCGTC
>PIJE02002765.1:0-49363 GCA_002895965.2 Coryphaenoides rupestris | reverse complement strand
GCACATAGGCTGCTCATGTTTTGGTTCCAATGAATCATAGAATACCCCCTGGTTTATAATAATGAATCTGATTTGATGCATTTCATTTTATGTTTGTTTGATCTGTAATGCTTCCATTAAAGTGTCTCCCTGAACAGATGACTGTAGTGCTTGTTACTCTCTGTAGCGAGCACGCTTCTAAGGCCAAACCAAAAGTATGGCTGGGCCTGAGGATTAGTCGGCCACTCCATGACAGAACGCCTGTATAGTCTCTTCCTGAGTCTCAGGTACTTTGAGTAGCATGCCGTCTTCTCCAGAAAGATCAGCACGATGACATCATTCTTCTCGTCCATGAGCCGCTGGTGGGCCATGTAGAACGCCGACAAACACCGTCCTCTTGCTCTGATGGATGCTCTGGCAGAGGTTGTCGACCAGCGGACACCCCGGCATCCAGTCCCGCTCCTCCAGGCACAGCCGGAGTGGACGGTCCCCGTGATCCTCCAGCTGAACGCACAACTCGTTCATCACCCACTCGCTCACCGCCGGGTCCTTCTTCTCGTACACCACGAAGGCGTCGTAAGGGCAGTTCTGTGTTGAGGACCCGCGGCTGTAGCCTTTGAGCTTGGCCACGCAGAAGTGGTACATGTACCAGACGTCCCACAAGAAGAGGTGGCTGGAGATGGCCAGGGTGATGAAGGCGAGCAGCGTGGACGTTAGCAGGATGCAAAGTAGAATAGACAGGTCGTTGTGCTGGCAGGCCAGCATGTCCACTGTGAGGACCAAGTGGCCCTGCTGGGCGCCCGGGGAATTGCAGGTCACATCTGTGGCCAGCAAGGGGATCGTCACGTTGGTCCTGTTGAGCCACGCAACAAACCAAGTGGCGTTACAGGTGCAGGTGAATAGGTTGTTGTGTAAGAGTAGCAGGTCCATGTTATCCACAATATTATCAGGGAGACTGGACTGTTCTATGTATTTCAGTTGGTTGAAACTGAGATCCAGATATTTGAAGGTGAAGGCATCCTTCAGGAAATCTGGGGAGAGTTGTGCTATCTGGTTTCTGTTTAGAATGAGTTTTTGGATAGATTTGGTACAGTTGGAAAGCACCCTGGGAACATGAGTGAGACTATTCCCACTTAGATCTAAAATCTGCAATGAAGTCAGTGTGTATATATCTCCCCAGAAAAACATCTTTAGTTTGTTTGTTCTAATGTAAAGTTCGGATAGTTTCTCTGGCATGTTATACAACACATCCCGTGGAATGAAATTGAGGTTGTTCTCAGAGATGTCTAGAATGCGTAGATTGCAGAGGTTTTTAAAATACTGGATGTACCGCCCATCACCATCTCTCCAAAGCAGATCTAAACGGTTGTCTATGAACTCCAATCTCTCCAGAGAGTGACTGGTCATCTCTGTGTTAGTGGATGTGGAAATCTTATTGTGATTCATGAGAAGTATCTTAAGCTTGGGTAGATGTGAAGTGAAATTCAGCATGTGGGTCAAGCCCTCTGATTCAAAGTAATGGTTGTTGTAACTTATGTCTAGAATGACAAGATTTTGTAGCTTTTGAAATGCAGTGGAATGCAGTAGGTCTAAGCGGTTGGCTGAGAAGTCCAGATATTGTAAGTTTGTGAGATAAGTGAATTCGGAGCCATCTAAACTTTGGCTCATTGCGTTTCCAGACAGATTGATGCATTTCAGCTCACTAAGATTCAAAAATTTTGAATGGAGGAAAAAAATATTGTTCCTGCTTACGTCCAAGGTCTTACCAAAATCACTGCACTGTGTATTGACAAAGGAGTTAACAATCCCAAGCTCTTTGTTCTTGTATTTGCAGCTACGTGCATACTCATCATATCTAAAATAATGTATCTCTCTCACGCCCTCCTCTTCAAAACGTACAGCACTGGACATTGGTGACCAATGCATGTCCTGGTGACCAGAGGCAGAGGCAAACAGCTGCTGTCCTTCTGATGGGGAAGATATTTTGTTGTCCGACAGATTTATTATTTTAAAACCTTTCAGCTGCATAAGAACACTGAGATTGGCCATTTTAATGAAGTTTGTGCCCAGATCTAAAACCTCCAGGTTGTCTAAATCCATCAGAGGTTTGATGCCTTGCAGGGTCAGCTGTTGGAACACAAAACCCCTAAGCCTGAGCACTTTTAGTGAACTGAGGACAGAGAAACTGGGGTTCAGGTCCAAAGTGTCCGGGTATTTCTGGAGCTCGTAGTTGAAGGATAGATCCAGCTCATGCAGGTTAGAGAGGACTTCTGGAAGCTCAAAGTGTGTCACCGCCCCCGCCAAATAGTTAGACGAGAGGTCAAGCACCTTCAGCTCTTTTAAATTGGCGAACCATTCCGGAAGCACGTCCGTCAGAGAGTTACTGTGCATGCGTAGTATCCTGAGCTTTGTCAATGTTTGGAATGCATTTTTGTGAAGTTTAAGTTGGGTGTTGTTTGGGCAGGGATCACAAGGAAATGGTGAGTTGTAACAACGTGGACAGTTTCCGCTAATATCCAAAATTTCCAAATGTGTTAAATTTTTAAAATCTTCTTCTGTGACTTCCTCAATATTGTTGTTATAGAGATACAGCTCCTTCAAACTTGAAGGCAACAGGGGTGGAATATAAGACAAATTGTTTGACTTAACAGATAGCAATGTCAAATTGCTAAGCTGTAAAAATGCCCCATGCTCTATCTCATAGGATACATTGCATGGGTTTCGGTAATAACAGTTCTGACCCAGGTAAATGATCTCCACGTTTCTGATCTCCGTGAGATTTTCTTTAGAAATGTAATAGATGTTGTTGACTTCCAGACTGAGTAGGATGAGGTTTGGAGGCAGGCCTCTAGGTATGCCAACAAGCCTATTGCCATCCAGATACAGTGCTCGCAGCTTCTTCAGGTCGCTGAATGCGTTATCCATGATGGCCAGTCTGTTGGAGCATATGTGATCCTTCGGGCCGATCTTAATTGGCATACAGTTGCATCGCATGTCGATCTCCGTGAGGTTCTCCAGACCATGGAACGAAGTGCCGTTCAGCTCAGGAATGAAGTTGATGGTGAGTGTGAGGTTGGTGGCGTTCCCTGGGATACCGCTCGGGATGGACGAGAGTCTCCTCTCGGTGCAGTCCACCATGACCACACTGCCGTTGCTGGCCACGCTAACGTTACACGGGAGGGTTTTGGGGTACCATCGCGTGGACGTCGTCGCATCAAGACCAAGACCACTGCTCAGGCTGGTCAGCGTGAGACACAGCAGGATGACGACACTCCCCTTCTCCTGGATGGAAAGGGGAAAAGGGGAAGAGGAGGATGTGGGGGTGGGGCGGAGAGGGCTTGGTGTTTAGAGATGCAATCATAGTATTTCTTATGGCGAATCCTGAGGCCTGTAGTATGAAGCAGGATTGGGGTTAAACATGGTAACTCCATGTTTAACCCCATGATTTTCTGTGTCATGACGGTGGTTGATGTTTTGGAGAGTACATTGTCATGGTAACATGCGATGTGAATGCCTGTTCAAGATAACTGATCAACATGTATAAAAGCACCGCCTACCGACCAATCAATTCTCTGGGAAAATGGCATCACCATTCCAAGAAGCTGAAAGAATATGGCAAAAATTTGCATACACCCCATAAGAATTGGCATACACCAATTCAATTCAATTCAATTCAAATTATATTAATTATATTATGTAATTAATTATACAGAACTGGCCTACTGGTGCCTGAATGATGGAGCAGTATTGATAAGCCTTTTAAAGGATAGCTTTCAACCTGGACATCATTTGGGATAAAGTGACTGGCGACAGACCTTTTGCAAAACTCATTGCAGGGTGAAGATATTTAGAAACTCTGTTTTCATTGTTGACGCGTCGACAGGGGAAACATTTTTTTTATATTATTTTGTCTTGTAACAAACAAGACAAGAGTGTGGGACATCATCTCTTTGTTTACATTAGGCGATTGTGTGCAATGGTGGATGTAGACAAAATAGTGCTGAAATTAACTTTAAATTTGCATGTGATCTTGAGAAATAACTTCACTTCACTATCAGTCCTCCAATTGCCCACCGTGGCTTGACAGGTAAGTTATATCCTATATTTTACAATCTATGGTTATTTCCCTGCCAGTTAGTTTGGCCTGCTCTTGGCAGGGCTCCACTGTGGGTTTCTGCATTTTCATGTGGACAGAGATTTTTTTTAAAACAGAGTTTCGAGTTATTTGTAGACAGAGCAGGTGGTACAATACTAGCATGCTAGCACTCCTTGAATGTGTGTGTGTGTGTGTGTGTGTGTGTGTGTGGTGATGGCTGCTTTAACCCGTGGGCCTTGACATTGCCAATGCATCGCAGGTGTGCTGCCTCGCCCAACTTCAGACTCTAACTTAGTCTCGGTGAGGCTGCTTAAACCAGCCACCAATCAAACACACTCCACATTATAGTTTGCCCCTCTTTGGGTAAAATATGCAGCACACTCATAGCTCGATTGGGAAGACATGGGTTGACTTAACGAGTCGATAACCACCGTCGCGACACCGCTTATGTATGATTGCATTAATGAGGTTTAGTGCTTCGTAGTGTAGGCCCCTGGCTTCACAAGAAACATCTGCATACAATCAGGTATATTGTCAACAGAATAAGATCTAAAATCCACAACAACAACAAAACACACACCAATCACCTCCCCACTCCAGACACACACACACACACACACACACACACACGCATGTTTGTATATTATATACTGTAGTTAAATCACAATAACAAAAGCGTGAGTTTTGCTGGGGGAGACACTTACCAGGTCCATTGCTCCTGAGAGGTCTTACAAAGTAGGCTCTATTTTTGAAGAGCTGGCGTGTTGTGGATGGAATAGAGATGTGACATGATGTGTGTGTGTGTGTGTGTGTGTGGCGTGGTTCAACATGATGGGCAGTGAAAGTAACAGGTGTCTCTCATCACTTCCTTATTAGTACAAACCAGAGAACAAGTTATTTGTGTTTTAGAAAACTCCCACTGTTTTTGTTTAGCTGTAGACTATACTGTACAGAGTGTGGGACTGGGCGTGGCCTATGGGGAAATGTAAAAACGGCTGACAACTAAACAATGTTTTAGTCATGCATGGGCAGAGCAAGCCTTCTGAATGAGTTGTTTGTTGTGCACATAATCTCCAACACAATCTGTTTTCACTGTTACAGCTTCTTGCTGTGCCATTTTAATAAATGAAAAAAACAACATAACAAATATCAGGCAAATTGAACTTCCACACCAGTTAAATAATAAACAAAACTAAACTAACCAATAATTAAATAACAAACAAAAACGACTACACATCAAGAGCTTTCAAATGTAACAATTACTTAAATGGCAACAAAATAAATATTGTCTTGTATTTTCTCAGTTTAAATGTTTAATGTGTGTGCTAAAAAAAAGAGAAAGTACTCTTTGCAGTGAATGTGCAAAGTATTCATAAAATCATGTTTTTTTTAAACATATCTTTTGCAGTTGTTTGTATTTTGATACGTGGTTTTTGATTGAATTCACAAAAGGTCATAAAATAAAATAATCCCTTTTAGAATTGGTACTTACTCTTTCTTCCTTATAGAGGTCTTTATATAATCTTTATATAATTCATAAAATGTTTAAATATGATTAATAGTTGCTTTACTTTACATAATAAAATACTGTATACACAAGGCAAAGTCTCAAAATTGGTTGGTTCAACCCATGTCTCACATTTATGGCTTTAAATCAAAACTCTGAGCAGAACAGAGGCTGAGCGACTGTTTCTTTGTGGGTGAGTGTTTTCAACGAGTGCGTTAGCGTGTCGACGATGACAGACATGGCAGCGAGTGATGTGTCGGAACCGCAGTCCACACATTTTGGTCATTGCGGTCGCCTCCCGACGACGACGACGCCACCTCGGCAGCCTTCAGCAGACACACGTAGGTCATGACCACCTCGTCCACCTGGGTGACCACCTCCCGCCGCTGCCGCTCGACACTCAGGCCTTCCACCAGGGACATGCAAGCTTGCGTGAGGCAGCAGAGCGTGTGGAAGCTTTGGGTCAGTGTGAGCAGCAGCTCCTCGGGGCGGCTGTGCTCCTGGGCCATCTGGCTGCATGCGCTGCTCAGCGATCTGGCCTGCACCTGCAGTGCCTGGGAAAACTCCCCCGGGTGTCCGTCCTCCTCATCCTCAGCCTCGCCTGCCTCTTGGCTCCCATGCCCGCTCCCGCCCCCCGGGCGGAGACTCCAGCGCACCAAGCCCATCATCTCCGAGGCATCCTTCAGTGCGCCGTCAAACCCAGAGGGCAGACTGTAGGTCTTACCCATCATGGATCTCACACGTGCCAGCCTTGCTTGAAGACTCATCTCCTGATTTACGGACGGGGCCGCCGCGGGGGGCTGAGCTCTGTGATCTGCCTTTAAGGAGGCTGTGTGTTCCTCACCAGTCTTTGTGGATTGCCGTTGCTTCTTCTGGCACCCACAGGGCAATGGAGGAAGAAGAGATTTGACCGTCACGTCCTCACGATTGCCATCGCTGTTCACAGGACTGCTTAGAAAGCAGTGGCTGAACGGAGCATGACACCTCCTCCACGCGCCTGGAGTCTTCAGCCTCGGCACTGCCACTGACGTGGGAAGCAGAACGGAGGCCCCTCGAAGGAGCTTCCTGCCAGAAGAGTTGACCGAGTCCACCGACTTTTGTGACCAGCTCTTGGGTAAGGTCTTGCAGGCGGTGGATCTCCTCTGTGGCTTTGGTGGCTCTGGGGGCGTGCCATCTGGGGCACCGCCGCAGCTGCTGCTGCTACTACTACTGCTCTTCCCCGTGAACGTGGCTCTGGTCTTCTCTAGCAGTGCGTCAAAGCTCCTCGTTCCTGGCGGTGTCATGGTGCTCCAGCTCCGTCTCAACACACCCACGACCCTCTGTGGTTTCCTGAGGCTGCCTGTTAGGCTAGGCTCACAACACGGTGGGGGGGAGATGTTGCTAGAGGAGCTATGCAGGCCCTGTACATGCCCACCGGTATCTGTGCTGCTACTCTTTAATGGTGGCGGCGGTGGTGACTTGGTGTTGGTGGCAGTGCTGGCGGTGGTGGAGGTGGTGGCGGTGGCTGTATTGGTCTCAACACAGAGAGACAAGGCGGGGTCTTGGTCCCAAGCCTTCTTCAGTTGTGTGCAAGCTACACTAGGGGTAGTAGAGAACAAAGGCACTTGTTAAGCATCAGCAGCAGCTCTTTTAAACATACTGTATATACAAACATGGCCTCAATTCTCCATGCAACATGGGCGATGTTATACGCTAAAATGCAAAAGCAAAAGTGTCACTGCGTGTTCAGGAGGAGGAGGCAGGCAGATACACAAGAAGCAAAGAGCCCACGTCTGGTTTTACCTGTGGTTTCTTTTATCTTGGGCACCCGATGGCTGCTGCTCTCCCGCAAGGTCCCGAAGCCGGCCTCAGCACTGCCGGCGGTGGCCGCGTGGATCTTCCTCTGCAGCGCGGGGTCCGCGGGGGGGTGGCCGGCTCTGCCCTGCTCCGTGGGCGTGGCCCCAGAATACATCTTCTCCTCAGCGGCCACGAAGGAGGCCACTCCCACCCTCACCATGGAGGAGGAGGAGGAGGAGGAGGAGGGGGACAGAGCATGCATACTCTCTGTGCACAGCGGGGAGTCCATGGGTGTGGCGCAGCTGCTGCTGCCGCTGCCACCGGTGCCGCAGCCGGCATCTATGGAGGAGCACTGCGAACTCTGCAGGGAGCGCCCACCTCCCTCACTCTGCAGCGACAGCGTGCGCTTGCTCAGGTAGTAGTCGTCATGGTCACCGGCGGACGATGCTGCCGCCACCTTGACGTGGTGCTGCTCGATGCCACCACTGTTGCTGGTTGATCCGCCTTCATGGTTGACAACGCGGGCGCCGCCGGAGGGGGGACAACAGATGGGCGGAGAGATTCTCTGAGATTTTGGTTCCAGGCGCCCGCTGCTGCTGCCATTGCTGCTGTCTCTCCCTGAGCTGCGACCGCCCCAAGTCCAGCTGATTCATGTAATGGGGGTTCATGGAGGTGAACGCGTGGCACTTCCCCACGAGATGAGGCAGCTCCTCTCTGTGGAGCACGCCGTGGGACGTGTCTGAGAATGGGCAGGGATCCCCCCCTGCCGGCCCTCGGCCCTCCCTCAGCCTCCCCGATGGCCGGCTCATCACCACTGAGCCCGGGTGCATCTGGGAGAAGAAGTCGGTGAGCGACTTGTTCTCCATGGTCTCAGGTTCCATCTCCCCCCCGTCGGAGTGGAGGATCTGGGAGGACGAGGAGGAGGAGGAGACAGCTGAAGACTTGGCCTCCGCTTCCGCCTCCTGGGAATTGTAGTCCACGTCTTTTGCTCCACACTCGGCGGCGGGTATAGTGAATTCGGTTTTCTCCTCACTCATGGCGTGGTAGCCCTCGGCCATGGCGATGTGAACCATCCTCAGGTGGTTCTCTGAGTGTCTCTGGGCGGACGCCAGCTCGGAGCTCTCTGTCATCTCAGAGGAGTTTGTTTCATTCCCAGAATCCGAGGAGGACTCGGGACTAAAGGCTCGGGAAATTTCCACACCTGCGTGCCACAGAGAGACCTCGTTAATAACATAACATCTCATCTTGTCTATATCATTGAAGGAAACATTTGCTTTAAGAGTATGGAAAACATCTTGTATATTCATGGGGTCAATACTTACGGCAACACGATGATGGCAACACAATGATGAAAAAGAAACTGCGTGTATGCAAATGGTAAAAAAAAGAACCAAAACACCCCACAAACAGAAACAGACCACAACAACGTAAAGAATGAGATGGCGATGACGGGCAAAATACACAAATGTGCTCAAGTGAATCAAGCCAAAAATACAAAATGGAAACATAGAACAAAATGGGCTTTATTACAACAGAAAAAAAGTGAAAACAAGAAGGACAAATCAGATCGAATGGCTCAATCAGTCTGTGTGTGTGTGTGTTCAATGGATAAACGTCACGATGGTGTAAGAAGAACCTGTGCTGCTCTCCGACTGCACGGGACTCTGGTCCTCAGACGCCGCCAGAGCCTCCAGAGCCTGCAGCGTGGACACCACCGCCTCATCAAGGGGGTCCTCGGGGCCCTTCGCGGGCCCCTGAGTGGGCACGGAGTCTATGAGTGACACAGGGATGTCGTTGCCGGCCCCCTGCCGGGCTCCGGCCCCCCGGGCGCCCTCCTCCTCGTCTGAGCTGCTGCTGTCCCTGAAGCCCGGTGGAGGTGCGGCAATGGCCAGGTTGAGCGAGTGCAGCAGCACGTCGCTGTCCTCCTCCTCCTCGCCGCCGGCCTCCTCCCCCCCCGGTGGGGGCAGCGACGTCAGGTCGATGATGTCATCGGCGGACCCCGACAGAGAGAGGAGCAGCGAGGGCCGCCGCTCGATGTCGCCACTCATCATCATGGCGACAGCGGCGGTGTCCTCCTCGCAGCTGACGTCGTCATCATCCTCCGCGTCGTCCGTGGTCTCGGCGTAGCAGATGTCACGCAGCAGCGGCTCCTCTGCGTGCTCACCGGCGGCGAAGATTTTGGCGGCGTAGCCGTAGCCCTCTGCCTCGCTGTCGTCCTCCGCGGCGTCCGTCAGCCGGTAGTCTTCCTCCAGTCGGTGGTACGCCGCGGACACAGGGACCTCCGCGCATTCGTCCATCAGTCTTTGGTAGCCCAGGTTCTGGGGGTTCATGCTGTCCAGGGGGGGGTCCCCGAATATAAAGGACACCTTGGCGCCACTCCGGGGGACGGTGTCCTCCTGGGGCTTGGGCCTGGGTGGGGGTGGGACGGCAGCGGTGCCGGCGTGATGGTGGTGGTAGGGTGGCGGCGGGGGGGGCAGAGGGGTCCAACAGCGCTCCACCCTGTGGGCCATGTGCACCGTGTGCACATGGGGCTGGTGGATCTCCGAGATGTACACGGGCTCGATCGTTTCGCCGTCGCACCTCCCGTGGTTGCTGCCGTGGTGGTAGTTGCACTCGTGGTGATTGGAGAAGTCCTGACCGCACCGCTGGCCTCCTCCACCTCGGTCCTCCCCTCCCTTGTACGGCGTGCTGTAGGTCCACTCGATCGCCCGGTAGTTCTGCTTCCCCCTCGCCTCGTGACCTGCGGCAAAAAAAGAAGAAGCCAGACAAATGTCGGCCACTTTTACACCTGACACTGGCCACGTTTATATAGACATCAGTATTCTGACGATTGACCTTATTCTAAGGTGATGCCAGGGCATGTGTCGTCAAGCAGGTGGCAATCGACGTATGTGTCGCAAAGCGCTGCAAAAACAAAAAAAACTCAAATTTTAGTGCGATGAAGGTGTACACATGTCTACATAATGCGACTAAGATGGGAATACTTCACGTCTTATTTGGATTATTGCTTATTCCTAGTATGAACTTATTCGGGTTAAGGTCATCAAAAACTGGTGTTTCCATGGCAGTGTCTTATTCAAACTATTGTCTTAATCGGGTTCATGTCGGAATATCGCTGTCCATGTAAACGTGGCTACTGTTCACTGTTTTTGTGGGATTGAGATAAGTCGAATGTGGGACGTACTCGTCAGCGCGTTGCCCGCGCCACTCTGGGCCACGTTGAAGATTGAGCGCCGGGAGTCCACCAGGAGGCGGTAGTAGCCGGCCGTCAGACAGGCCAGATTCATGGCGTCGACGGACTCCATTAACAAAGTGATTGGCTGTTGGAGGAGAGAGAGATAAGAATCAGAATCAGCTTTATTGCCTTAGTTTTTACAAACAAGGAATGTGCACTCAGAATGTCACCTCTGCTATTATCCCAGCTATTATGCAGGCAACCTAGCAATTATGACACTCATTCTATTCACACAGCAGTAGCCAGAAGAGGGCGCCAAAAGGGAGAAAACAAAAGGGAGATGATACAGTATATGGAAGAGTATTTGTACTTTTTCAGAGGGGAGGTACAAGTATATTCTGAGATTAAAGTCATAATTTCTGAGAAAAAAAACTGCATTTCTGAGAAAAAAGTCTGAATTAATTTATGAGAAAAAAGTCTGAATTCAGAAATGAATTCAGACTTTATTCTCAGAAGTAAATTCTGACATTTTTCTCAGAAGTGAATTCAGACTTTTTTGCTCAGAAGTGAATTCAGAATTTTTTCTCTGAAGTAAATTCTGACATTTTTCTCAGAAGTGAATTCAGACTTTTTTCTCAGAAGTGAATTCTGACAATTTTTTCTGAATTTCTGACTTTAATCTCAGCCCGGCCCTAATACTAATTACCGTACACAAATTACAACAAATTACTGATAAAATAAAATATATACTGTATCTGTGCAGCAGAAAAGCAGCCGAGAGCTCTGTGACTCCTGACCCCACCAGATGTTCATACCTTCACGTCCAGAACGTGGAGCTCCACGCGCACCGTCTTCTCATCCTCGGCGTACATCTCGATGCGGTTGACGTGGCTGAAGTCGGCCAGCAGCGCCACCAGGCTGGTCTTGGTGTTGATGACATGGCTGATGCCGTAGCGCGGGCCCACCAGCAGGGTGACCTCTGTGTGCTTCTCCCCTTGCTGCGAGCCCAAAGATCAAATCAAAATCAAATCAACTTTATTTAAATAAAGCACTTTTCATACAACATGCAGCCCAAAGTGCTTCACAAAGCAAGGTTAAGACACAGACAGCATAGACAAAACAAGTAAAAAAAAAAAAGGAATAGACAACAATTAATAGAATTTTGCAGGACTCAAAATAAAACTCTAAACTCTGACTCAAAATAAAAACTAGTCAATAAAAAACAAACAAAGTGAACAATAAATATTTAATAAAAACCAATGATTCAGACTTAAAAACCAGGGCAAACAAATGAAGAGGTACCCCTCAGTAAAAGCCATGCTAAAAAGATAAGTCTTAAGGTTTCTTTTAAAAATGTCCACAGAGGTGGAATCTCAAAGATGGATAAAAACACACAGATTCACTGTTTTTGGTATAAAGTTAACATTGTGATTTTTTACGTTGACCTCAACATTGGTGGTGGTGGTGTTGGAACCAAAAAAGTTGACGGTATCCGGTACTTGCCACTAAGACGGACTTGAAGACCCGTCCGCCGTAGAGCCTCAGGTCACTGAGGTACTTCAGGTAGTGGACCTTCGCCTGCAACGCCGTCAGCTGAGTGAGGAAGAGGAGATGTTTCAGAAGAAAGCAGAAGGAAAAAGGCAATGACTGAGCCAATCCACTAGATGACAGTCATGAGCCTTTTGAATGTAAAAAAAAAAGAGGATGAGTGAGAGAGAGAGAGAGACAGACAGGAGAGAGAGAGAGAGAGATAGAGACAGAGTGAGAGACAGAGAGACAGAGCGAGAGAGAGACAGAGAGAGAATGAGTGAGAGAGTGAGAGACAGACAGAGAGACAGAGAGATAGAGACAGAGTGAGGGAGTGCGACAGACAGACAGAGCGAAAGAGAGGCAGACAGAGAGAGAGAGGGAGAGAGAGAGACAGAGAGAGAATGAGTGAGAGAGGGAGAGACAGACAGAGAGATAGAGAAAGACTGAGAGAGAGGGAGAGACAGACAGAGACAGACAGACAGAGAGACAGAGAGAGAGAGAGAGAGAGAGAAAGAGAGAGAGAGAGAGAGAGAGAGAGAGAGAGAGAGAGGGAGAGACAGGCATAGAGAGAGACAGAGAGAGACAGCGAGAGAGAGAGGGAGAGAGACAGAGAGAGAGATAGAGACAGAGTGATAGAGAGACAGAGAGAGAGAGGGAGAGAGACAGACAGAGAGAGAGACGGAGAGAGACAGCGATAGAGAGAGGGAGAGAGAGAGAGAAACAGAGAGAGACAGCGAGAGAGAGAGACAGACAGAGAGAGAGAGAGAGGGAGACAGAGAGAGAGACAGAGAGAGGGAGGGAGCAAGAGATAGAGATAGACACAGAGGGAGAGGGCGAGGGGGTGTAGCAGCAGCTGCTGGACCTTCTTCCCGGGCGGCACCAGGTTCTGGTTGGTCTTGAGGACGTGGGTCAGGGCCTTCTTGATGTTCTTCTCCTTCATGCTGGACAGCACGGCGGGGGGCAGGAACAGTGCCAGGCCCCATTCCTTCCTGTCCGGCCAAACAGAAGAAGAATCAGGATCCATACTGATTAGCTCACCGCACACAAAACGGGCCGAGTCATCACGGTCAATGGACCAATAAATAAATCCACGCACACACACACGCACACACACGGGAGGAGGAGGAGGAGGAGGAGGTGTGTTGCCGCCATCGACTCCTCCACCCGGCTACTGTTGTAATCATTCAAAACCCGAAACGGGTCGCCGCAACGACCACCACTCATCCCACAATGCGACAGGAAGGACCACGTCGTCGACAACAGCAGGCCGCGCTGCAGCTCGTTAGCGTATTTTCGCTTTTTATCGGTTTTTTGCTTTTCATAAGAATCAGCTTTATTGACATAGTTTTTAACAAGGAATGTGCTTTACTGGAAATTGGTGCATAACATTCAACATTAAACAGAGAGGGATAATATATGAAAATCTAAAAAAATAAAAATAAAAAGAAGCAATTAAAAAGAAAAGATGACCCCCCCTCACTCTCTCACTGCCTTACTTTTCCACTCTCTCCCTCCCTCTCCCCTTCCTCTCTCTCCCCCTCCATCCCTCCCTCTAACTACCTCCCTCTCTCTCCTTCTCTCTTCCTCTCTCTCTCCTTCTCGCTCTCTCTCTCTCTCTCTATCCCTCCCCTCTACCTACCTCCCTCTCTCTCCTTCTCTCTCCCCCTCTATCCCTCCCTCTACCTACCTCCCTCTCTCTCCTTCTCTCTCTCTCTCTCTCTCTCTCTCTCTCTCTCTCTCTCTCTCTCCTCTCTATCCCTCCCTCTACCTACCTCCCTCTCTCCTCCTTCTCTCTCCCCCTCTATCTACCTCCCTCTCCCTCCTTCTCTCTCCCTCTCTCTCCTTCTCTCTCCCCCTCTATCCCTCTACCTACCTCCCTCTCCCTCCTTCTCTCTCCCTCTCTCTCCTTCTCTCTCCCCTCTTTCCCTCTCTCCCTCTCTTTCTCCCCTCCCTCCCTCCCTTCCTTCCTCCTTAGGGGGGCTAGGGGGGTGTCATAATCACATGGCCCATAATCATATGGCCTGTAAAGCCCTTTGAGACTGTCACTGTGATTAAGTAACTGTATTATACAAACTGTGCTATACAAATAAAAGACTTGAATAAAATTGACTTAATGTAACGCAATAGTGCTCGTGACGCTACGATGGCTACGGCTACGTACTCGATGTACTTGAGGGAGACCTTGGGCGACTGCTTGGTGTTGACGGTCAGGATGTACATCTGCAGCGCGGCCAGCCGCAGGGCCGTGTCGTACTTCAACTCCGAGCCGAATCGCTCCAACACCACGTCATTACAGCTCTGGATGAGAGGGAATGGGAGGGGAGGAGGAGGGGGGGTGGGGAGAGAGAGGGACAGAGTGAGAAAGAGACAGACAGAGAGAGGGAGAGAGAGAGAGAGAGAGAGAGAGAGAGAGAGAGAGAGAGATAGAGAGAGATATAGCCTATAGATAATCTACCACACATTCTGGGAGAGAACAAGGACCTGGCCGCAATGTTCATAGCAGACATAACCTGAGGGACAGCCAGTGAGGCCACACCAACTCCATTTCTTAGTTTAATTTGGTGTATTTATTATTAGATCTGTCCTATTTTGTGATGTTGTTGTTATTTGTTTTGTTTGTACGTACAGTATGTGGCTTATAATGGCAATATATGTGGCAATAATAATTCGCTGTAACGTTCATGCCAATAACGCTTTCTTGAATTGAATTGAACATAGAGACAGACAGAAGGGTGTGAGTGACTCGATCTTTTAAATCTTCACATGTCTGCAAATGTCCCTCCGTTCGTTGCGTCGCCTCTCTTTCCACGGCTCCAAGTGACTCCCCAGGTGTGTTGTGTTGTGTATGCATGGTCGAGGGGCGGGGGGGGCTGGTGGAGTCACCTGGACGTAGAGGTATTCGAACGCCACGGCGTCCCTCCTGAGCAGCTCCACCGGGTCCTTGGGGACAAAGCTGATGCGGAAGAAACACTTCATCGTGTGCGCCCCCGGCCTCTGGGTCACCTGCATGAACACACAGCGCCGCCTGTTCGTTAGCAAGCAAGCAACCCCACTGATCCCCACCGATTCCCGTCCCCTATACTATACACTATACTATACTATACTTAACATTTGACCCCACTGACTCCCAACCCCCATGGACACTGCATTAATGCTGCATGGACACATTAATGCTTTTCTTTTCTTTAAATTGCACCTTTCTATTGTACATTTTAACGTATTTTTTTTATATACATTTTATGAATTTTTATACTATTACTCTCTGTTAAATGTTATGCACCAATTTCACAACATCACATTCCTTGTTTGTAAAAACTAAGGCCAACAAAGCTCATTCTGATTCTGATTACCCCGCGGGAATTATACATTATGCCCGCCTTTTTGCATGCGGGGAAATGGCTGACAAGTTATCTTGAGTGCACCCGCGACTGTGTTGCTGAAGTAGTGTCCCAGTGTTGCGCGCGTTATTATAAACTAATTTGAAGGTAGAGATTCACTGCTGTAGCACACACAGTCATTAATTTGTTCGTGTGCGGGAGGCTAACTGCTAATCTCGCGGAAGGTAAGGTTGGGTATGGTGTTTGCCCCCACTGCCCCGCCATCATTCTCCCGTGCAATCATACTTGCCCTTGTGCTTCTGCCTATGAACACAGAGCCAGAAACAATTAAAAACTGCCACCATATTCCTGCCTCTCCAGAGTGTGTGCGCCAACCTCCCTCTCCCTCCTTCCCTCTCCATTCTTCCTCCCTCCCTCTGCTTTTCTCTCCCTCCCTCCCTCCCTCTCACTCTCTCCCCCCTTTGCCTCTCTCCCTCTCTCCAAGTGTTTCCCTCTCTTTCTCACTTTCGCTCCCTCTCCCATCCTCTCTGCTTCTCTCTCCCTCTCTCTCTCCCCCCCTGCCTCGGACCCTCTCTCCACCTCACTCTCTCCCCCACTCTTTCTCTGGACCCAGGCTGTGCAGCAGAGTGAAGGTAGCGTGCGCCTCACCTGTGCCAGCATCTCCTGTTCGTGGAGCAGCATGAGCTTGCTGGCCGAGCCCTCGGCGCGATGCTCCAGCATCAGGGAGAAATGCTCGATGCTCTTAATGGACAGTTTCTCTTGCAGGGTGGAGATGACATCCTTCCACACACACACACACACACACACACACACACACACACACACACACACACAAACAGGCGTGTTATTTAACCACAGCGTGCCGCTCCGGTGCGTCGTCGCACGTACTGTATTATAGACACAGGTTTAATGCACTGTCAAATTGTCCATAAGTGGGGACAGCGGTACGATAACACACATCGAAACATATTTATGCACGGCGCTTTTAATATTTGATGTGTCATCACAGTGTCAATGTCCGTGTGTTCCCACGGGTTTTGTTGTTGCGTCCTAATGCAGTCAACATAAGCTTAAGGTTAACGTTAAAATGGTGGCATTATTAGTGTGTAACTCAGACGCACCAACATGGCTATGATGAATAACTCTGCAGCTAACTCCACATCACCTTGGGTTAGGGTTAGCGGCGCAGCGAGGCAGCCTACCTTAATGGAGGTGTTGTTGTCAAACTTGAAGGATTTCGTCTGCCCGTTCTCGAGGTACACTTTCAATACATTTGGCATGAAGAGGAGGGAGTTGTCTTTCACCGTCTCCTGGCGATATAAAAAAAACTAAGTGAATTACAGAATAAGCCCGCATTTAACAATTAACAATCAGCATGTATGCCCCCATTAGATATTGTCCAGTATTAAAGTGGCAATCTCTAAGATTTGAGTTCTGTGCTCTTTGGCGAAACCTATGGCGAAAGGGGGTAATTGCATCCAAACAGTGTCACACAGGTGACGTCGGTCCACTGGCATTTGTTTAATGGTGGATGCTCTGTTTACTCTAGCAGAGACAGCAAAATCAGTCTGTCACATGTGACTCGCCACCCAGTCCGTAATATAAGAAAATGCTGCAAATGCAAGGGCTTTCATCAGTGGACCATAGGCTCAGTCACCATTGTGTTAATGTGTTTGCCGATAGATAGTGACTTTATGGACATTTATTTACATGAAAATCTTCGATATTACCACTTTAAGACCATGGTGGTGTTTTTTTTTATGGATTTCTTGACAGAACCTCCCGCCGCGCTCACTAAATGTAAATCTGTGTTCATGTGAACAGCTGTTCAGGCGGAGACTGTTTGTTGTGGTGCGCTCCTCCCCAGAGCGCACCACGTCATCACCAGCGGCTCGGGATCCCAGCCCGAACATTCCAGAGATTTCCGAGCGAGCGAGACACGCCCTGCCCCCCCCCCGTCTCTCTATCCCAGATCTCTCTCTTCCACCGATCATGCCGACATGTAAATGAGCGCGGATTGACGGAAACAGTGTTAGGACCCAGACACGATCAGGAGTCAGTGAGTAAACAAAGGGAGAAACAGACACAAGTATAAGTTCCACGGATATTTAATATATTCACAGGGAACGTGACTAGTAGGAAAATTATGGTTACCTATATCTATATATATATATATATATCTATAATATCTATATAAAACAATATATATATATAAATCTATATCAAAAAACTAATCTCACAACAAAATACTTAGCGAGGGGGCTTAGGGAGAGTCAGGGGCAGTCCGGGGTTCAGGGGTTTCTGAGGGGGTCCGTCCGCGGGAAAAGGGGAGTCCGGGTAGAGGAGCGTGGAGAGGGTCCGAGGCGGGTAGGGGTCCGTAGAATGACGAGGGAGACACTGGAGCGAGGATCGAGGAGGAGACGGGATCGACGAGGGTAATCACGGAGACGAGGAAGACGTAGGAGCGAGGAAGGAGAACACCGGGGAGCTAGTGACGAGGGGGTAGTACGTTCTAGCACCGATCATTGTTCAGGAAGGACTTAAGTAGCTGCTGCGTCCTGATTACGATTCGCTACACCTGGTGCCCCACGTACTCGCCTCCGCAGGGCGTGTCTCGCTCGCTCGGAAATCTCTGGAATGTTCGGGCTGGGATCCCGAGCCGCTGGTGATGACGTGGTGCTCTCTGGGGAGGAGCGCACCACAACAGGACCCCCCCTCCTACGGGAGACACCGGGCGACCGTCCGATGGCGTTTGGGTTCTCCCGGTAGAACTCCTGCAGGAGGGCGGGATCAGCCAGGTATGATGAGGGAACCCAGCTGCGGTCCTCCGGGCCATATCCAACCCACTCCACCAGGTATTGGAACCCCCGTCCCCGACGGCGGACAGCGAGCAGCTTGTCAACGTCCCACACCTTGTCACCACCGTCGAGGACTCGGGGAGGTGGAGGGACCGGTACTGGAGGAGCTAGAGGACTAGAGACAACAGGCTTAAGTTGGGATACATGGAATACGGGATGTACATTTAAAGACGGAGGAAGCAGGAGACGAACTGCCGTGGGGTTCACGATGCGGTCGATGGTGTAGGGCCCCACATAGCGGGGAGCCAGTTTTCGGGAGGCCGTCTGGAGTGGCAGGTCCCGGGCCAGCAGCCACACCTCTTGGCCACGTTGATAGGCCGGGGCTGGCACTCTTCGTCGGTTGGCGTTACGCCGGGACCGCTCCGTGGCCTGGAGCATGGCGGTCGTTGCGTCGCCTCTCCATCCACGGCTCCAAGTGAATCCCCAGGTGTGGTGTGTTGTGTGGGGGTGGCGGCGTCACCTGGACGTAGAGGTACTCGAACGCCACGGCGTCCCTCCTGAGCAGCTCCACAGGGTCCTTGGGGACAAAGCTGATGTGGAAGAAGCACTTCATCTTGTGCATCCCCGGCCGCTGGGTCACCTGCATGAACACACAGCGCCGCCTGTTCGTTAGCAAGCAAGCAACCCCACTGATCCCCACCGATTCCCGTCCCCTATACTATACACTATACTATACACTATACTATACTATACTTAACATTTGACCCCACTGACTCCCAACCCCCATGGACACTGCATTAATGCTGCATGGACACATTAATGCTTTTCTTTTCTTTAAATTGCACCTTTCTATTGTACATTTTAACGTATTTTTTTTATATACATTTTATGAATTTTTATACTATTACTCTCTGTTAAATGTTATGCACCAATTTCACAACATCACATTCCTTGTTTGTAAAAACTAAGGCCAACAAAGCTCATTCTGATTCCAAACACGCCGGCACCGGCAGAAGTGGGCCCTGACCGACGGGACCGCCACCTCCAGCTCCTGTTGGGGAAACACAGGGGGTTGGTAGCCCAGGGAACACTCAAAAGGGGACAGGCCAGTTGCCGAGCTCCTCATACAGTTCAACGAATACTCCACCCAAGGTAGGTGCTCGCTCCAGGAGGCCGGGTTGCTGGTGGTGACGCAACGTAATGTCGCCTCCAGCGCTTGATTTGCCCTCTCCGTCTGCCCATTCGTCTGTGGGTGGTACCCTGAGGAGAGGCTAGCTGTGGCCCCAATCCCCTTACAAAACGCTTGCCATACCCTAGACGTGAATTGGGGACCCCGGTCAGAAACAATGTCCTGGGGAATGCCGTGGAGGCGGACCACATGGGTGACGAGGAGGTCCGCCGTTTCCGCGGCAGAAGGTAGTTTGGGGAGGGCGACGAAATGGACGGCCTTGGAGAACCGGTCGACTAGGGTGAGGATGGTGTCGTTTCCCTTCGACATGGGGAGACCGGTGACAAAGTCTAACCCTATGTGGGACCACGGCCGACTGGGCACCGGAAGGGGGCGCAGGAGGCCAGCTGGCGGCCGATGAGTGGCCTTGCTGCGGGCACAGGTGGTACAGGAGGCCACAAACTCCCGCACATCATGTTCCATGGTCGACCACCAGAAACGTCGCCGGAGGAAATCCACTGTCCGGTGGATTCCGGGGTGGCACGCGAGTCGACTCGAGTGACCCCACTCCAGCACCTGAGCCCGGACACTCGAGGGCACAAACAAACGATGCGGGGGTCCCCCACCTGGGTCGGGCTGGTCGCCCTGAGCCCCCCTCACTACCGCCTCAATCTCCCATGTGACGACTCCCACCATCCGGGCTGGGGGAATGATGGTGTCCGGGGACTCCGACTGGTCCGACAGGTCCGATCTGACCGACGACTCTCCAGAAAACAGTCGGGAGAGGGCATCTGCTCGGCCATTCTTGGACCCGGGGCGGTAGGTGAGGATTGTCGGAATTCTAGGGGGATAGGTGAGGATGTAATTGAAACGGCCGAAAAAGAGCGCCCAGCGCGCCTGCCGGGGTTCAAGTCTCTTGGCCCTCTGAATATATGTCAAGTTCTTATGGTCTGTCCACACCAAAAATGGTAACGTGGCTCCCTCGAGCCAGTGTCTCCACTCCTCCATTGCCGCGTGTACCGCCAGCAATTCTCGGTTGCCCACGTCGTAGTTCCTCTCGGCTGGGGAGAAACGGCGAGAAAAGAAAGCGCAGGGATGGACCTTCTGGTTCCCTCCGACGGAGAGGACGGCCCCGATGCCCGTGTCCGAGGCGTCCACCTCCACGATGAACTGCCTAGACGGATCTGGGTGTGAGAGCACTGGTGCAGTCGTGAATAAACCCTTTAGTGTGACGAACGCCTTCTCCGCCTCCGGGGACCAAGAGAAATCGCGGAGGGTGGACGTGAGTGCCGTGAGGGGGGCCGCCACTCGACTGAAACCCCTGATGAACCTCCGATGGAAGTTTGCAAATCCCAGAAACCGTCGGAGTTGTGTTCGATTGGTAGGCCTTGCCCACTGCTCCACCGCGAGGATCTTCTTGGGGTCTGGCCGGATTTGGCCCCTCTCTACCACGTGTCCCAGAAACTCCACCGAGGTGGTGTGAAAGACACACTTCTCGCCTTTCTCCCCCTCTCCTCTCTCCCCCCTCTCTCCCCCTCTTTCCCTCTCTCTCCTCTTCTCCTCTCCCCTCCTCCCTCCCTCCCTCCTCCTCTCTCTCTCTCTCCCCCCTCTCTCTCTCTCTCTCTCTCTCTCTCCCCTCTCTCTCTCTCTCTCCTCCCCTCCCTCTCTTCTCTCTCCCCCTCTCTCCTCCCTCTCTCCCCCTCCCTCTCTCCCCTCCCTCTCTCTCTCTCCCCCTCCCTCTTCCTCCTCTCCCTCTCCCTCTCCCCCCTCCTCTCCTCTCCCCTCTCTCCTCCCTCTCTCCTCTCTCTCTCTCCTCCCTCTCTCTCCCCCCCCCCTCTCTTCTCCTCTCTCTCCCAGGCTGGTGGGCATGCAGCAGCTTGAAGGTGAGCGTGCTATACGAGCACACGTCCCGAGATCTCTCTTGTGCGCAGGAGAAGCAGTCTTGCACGCTGGATCTCGACCCGAGTAACCAATGCGGAGGTAGGCTAGTTTCCTCGTAGCGTTCCGACTTGGAAAAATCACACCAAAGGACTATTTGGTCGTGCCCAGCCGTACGAGAACCCCCACATTGCCCGGCACGAAGCACGGTGAATCAGTGGGCTACTGTCCTACAACAGACATTACTAGGTTGCTGAAGGCCTGGAAAATGGCCGGGGCGTTTGTAAGTGTCCCAAAAGTGCATCACTAAGAACGGCATCACCAGGTACTCGAAATGCCCTAGGTGTGTGTTAAAGGCGGTCTTCCACTCATCCCCCTCTCTAATACGGACCAAGTGATACGCCCGGCGCAGATCTAGTTTTGTGAACACAGTGGCGTGAGTAAGTGGTTCAAATGTGGAGGACATAAGGGGAAGTGGGTACTTATTCTTCACCGTGATCTCGTTGAGTTGGCGATAATCAATACAGGGCCTCAGGTCGCCCTCCTTCTTCGCCACAAAGAAGAACCCCGCGGCCACCGGGGACGACGAGGGCCTTACAATACCTGAGGCCAGGGACTCGGTGATATAATTGCGCATAGACTCCTTCTCGGGGACGGAAAGGTTATACAGCCGCCCGGTAGGGAGGGCGGCCCCGGGAAGGAGATCTATGGCGCAGAGAGAGAGAGAGGGGGGAGAGAGAGACGGAGAGGAGAGAGAGAAGAGAGAGAGAGAGAGAGGAGAGAGAGAGGAGGAGAGAGAGAGAGGGGAGAGAGATAGAGAGGAGGGAGAGAGAGAGAGGGGAGAGAGAGATGGAGAGAGAGAGAGATGGGAGAGAGATAGAGAGAGAGAGAGAGAGAGAGAGAGAGAGAGAGAGGAGGAGAGGGATGGAGAGAGAGAGAGGAGAGAGAGAGGGAGAGAGATGGAGAGAGGAGAGAGAGAGATGGAGAGAGAGAGAGAGAGATGTGAGGCACAGTATGAGGAATTTGCTGTGGTTGTTGGTACATACAGACAACATAGGAGTAATAATAATAAGTAGTGTAAAAACGACAATAAGCATAAATATAAAATAAAGTAGAATAGTATGAATGGATATATACAATACAGAATGATTTATGAATGATGATATACAATATATACAATGATGATATACAATGATATACAATGATGATATACAATTCAGAATGATTTATGAATGATGAGATATTTACAATACAGAATGGTGAGATATTTACAATACAAAATGATTTTTCAGAATATGGAACGGGTGTGGGCTGTGCGTTAATGTCATGTGTACTGTCTATGGAGGCGGGATAAGAGTCTGTGTCAGTGGGGGTCCCGGGCCTTGTTAATGAGGCTAACTGCAGATGGGAAGAAACTGTTTTTGTGGCGAGAGGTTTTGGTCCTGATGGACCGCAGCCTCCTGCCAGAGGGAAGTGTTTCAAACAGTTTGTGTCCGGGGTGAGAGGGGTCGGCCACAATCTTTCCTGCACGCCTCCGGGTCCTGGAGGCATACAGGTCCTGGAGAGATGGCAGATTGCAGCCAATCACCCTCTCTGCGGAGCGGATGATACGCTGCAGTTTGCCCTTGTCCTTGGCGGGTGGGCAGCAGCGTACCAGATGGTAATGGAGGAGGTGAGGATGGACTCGATGATGGGAGTGTAGAAGTGCACCATCATCGTCTTTGGCAGGTTGAACTTCTTCAACTGCCGCAGGAAGAAACATCCTCTGCTGGGCTTTTTTTGTGATGGAGCTGATGTTCAGCTCCCACTTGAGGTCCTGGGAGATGATGGTTCCCAGGAAGCGGCAGGACTCCACAATATCGACTGGAGAGTCTCTCAGGGTGATGGGGGTGAGTGGGGCTGGGTTCTTTCTGAAGTCTACAACTATCTCCACTGTCTTCACAGCGTTGAGCTCCAGGTTGTTCTGACTGCACCAAGTCGCCAGATGGTCGATCTCCCACCTGTAGGCGGACTCATCCTCACCAGAGATGAGTCCAATGATGGTGGTGTCATCCGCGAACTTCAGGAGCTTGACAGACTGGTGACTGGAGGAGCAGCTGTTGGTATACAGGGAGAAGAGCAGAGGGGAAAGAACACAGCCTTGGGGGGAACGGTGCTGATGGTCCGGGAGTCAGAGATGTGTTTTCCCCAGCCTCACGTGCTGCCTCCTGTCAGACAGGAAGTCTGTGATCCACCTGCAGGTAGAGTCAGGCACGCTCAGCTGGAGAAGCTTTGTCATGTAGCAGAGATGGGATGAAAGCAGAGCTGAAATCCACAAGCAGGATCCTGGCATAGGTTCCTGTTGAGTCCAGGTGCTGGAGGATGAAGTGAAGGGCCAAATTTACTGCATTGTCTACAGATCTGTTGGCTCTGTAGCGCGAACTGCAGGGGGTCCAGGAGAGGGTCTGTGATGGATTTGAGGTGGGACAGCACAAGGCGCTCAAAAGACTTCATCACCACAGAGGTCAAGGCAACGGGTCTGTAATCATTAAGTCCTGTGGTCTTGGCTTTTTGGGGACGGGGATGATGGTGGAGGACTTGAAGCAGTCGAGTACATGGCAAGTCTCCAGAGAAGTGTTAAAAATGTCTGTGAACACCGGGGGACAGCTGATCAGCACAGTGCTTCAGGATGGATGGAGAGACAGAGTCTGGCCTGGCTGCTTTGCGGGGGATTCTGCCTCTTGAAGATCCTGTTTACATCTCTTTCCAGTACGGACAGAGGTGTCGCTGAGGTGGGGGGGGAGGGGGGCTCTGGGATGGGCAGCTGTGGGGAGGCCCAGGCTCCTGCTGTGCTGGGGGAGGTGGGGCTGGTGGACTGGAGCTGGTGGATGGTGTCATGGGGGATGGTGTCAGGACTGTCCCATTGTCTTTCAAAGCGACAGTAGAACTCATTCAGGTCCTTGGCCAGGCGTGAGTTATTCATGGAGTGGGGGGTTTTTGCTTTGTAGTTTGTGATCTGTCTGAAGCCCCTCCAGACAGAAGCAGAGTCATTGGCTGAGAACTGGTTTTGAAGTTTCTCTGAGTACAGTCATTTAGCTACTCGCACCTCCTTGCTAAACCTGTACTTTGACTCTTTGAGGTCGGTGAGGCGGAAGTGCGAGTGCGCTGGTGTTACAAAACACAGGTGCTAAGTGGGGACACCAGTGAGATCCGGGTCTACTGGACGGGGACTGAGCGGAGCGCAGGCAGTTGGCATGACACGCCACGCTCCAACCCAACACCCTCCCCGTAGACCAGGAGATGTGAGGATCGTGTCTCTCCAACCACGGCCTACCTAACACCAGGGGTGCGGCGGGGGCGTGCATGACTAGGAAGCGGGTGGTCTCAATGTGATTTCCCGAGATAGTGAGGGTGACAGAAGCTGTGCTGTGTGTGAACTTACTGAGTGGGCGTCCGTCTAAAGCTTGGGCCGTGAGGGGAGTGTCGAGAGGAATGAGCGGAATACCTGCCTGCCGGGCCAGGGAGATATCGAGCAAAACTGCACGTGCGGGCTCCCGAGTACGATGAAGGGCGCTGATGCAGGGGAGACTCTCCCTACCCCAGGAGAGCGTCACGGGGAAAGGCGGTCAACGCTTATGGTGGGTGTGGGGTAGGTGGTGGGGCTCACTAGTGTTCCCTCCGCTAGCAAGCCTGATCTTTTGGGCGGATCGGACAGGCCGTATGTAGTGGCCGACTTCCCACAGTATAGGCAGGAGCCGGCGCGCATTTCGCTGCTCCCGCTCGGTCCGTGGGGAGTCGTGACCGACCCAACTGCATGGGCTCCCCATCGGTCTGGGGATCCGTACGCTGTCAGGGTTAACGCGGGGAAACCGTGGGAAGAAAAGGGGCTCGGATTGGTCTCGCGGAATCTCCAGACTGACGAACGCACTCCAGGGTGGCGCTCCCGCAGTCGTTCATCCATCTGGAGGGCGAGAGAAATAGTTTGTTAAGGGTGTCAGGTCTATCCCTAACAAGAAGGTCCTTGATGGATTCGTTTAGTCCCCTTCGGTAGGCGCTCTTAAGTGCTGCGTCATCCCACCCACGTGTCGGCAGCGAGGATCCGGACCTCCAAGGGTGTAGTCGGGCCACTGATCTGGACCCCTGGTGGGATCGAATGGAGGCGACTGGCCGCGTCCTGTCCATCAGTCGGGTGATCGAAGACCAACTTAAACTTCACGCCGGAAGGCGTCATAGTCCGAGGAGAGATGCGTCTGATGGCCACCATCGCGATAGCCCAACTGAGGGCTCTGCCCGTAAGGAGGGACATGACCAGGGCTACCCGTGTCTCCCCAGCACAATACCGAGCTGGCTGGTGTCTAAAAAGAAGTTCACACTAGCCAGAAAGCCTCGGAACCGCCCAAACTCCCCATCAAAAAGTCTAGGACAGGGAAGGTTGGGCTCAGCCCTGGGGGTCATAGGGGGTGGGTCGGGGTCTGGAGTACTGGAATCTGACGGGTAACAGGAGTGGAGGGGGAAGCGACAGCTAGTGCTGGGTGGTTGAGGATACGGTTAACCGCTACGGTCAGGTGGGTAAACTTGTCCTCGAGACTACCTATCTGCCCGGTGACCTGGGTGAATGCAGTGGCGAGTTCTACATGGAGCTGTGAAAGTTGCATACTATGATCCCTAACTACTTTTCCCAGAGCGTGAGTTTCCTGAGCTCCATCTGTTTCCCCCTGTCTACCTTGACTCATTATGGCTAGAACGTTCTGTTAGGACCCAGACACGATCAGGAGTCAGTGAGTAAACAAAGGGAGAAACAGACACAAGTATAAGTTCCACGGATATTTAATATATTCACAGGGAACGTGACTAGTAGGAAAATTATGGCTACCTATATATATATATATATATCTATAATATCTATATAAAACAATATATATATATAAATATATATCAAAAAAACTAATCTCACAACAAAATACTTAGCGAGGGGGCTTAGGGAGAGTCAGGGGCAGTCCGGGGGTCAGGGGTTTCTGAGGGGGTCCGTCCGCGGGAAAAGGGGAGTCCAGGTAGAGGAGCGTGGAGAGGGTCCGAGGTGGGTAGGGGTCCGTAGAATGACGAGGGAGACACTGGAGCGAGGATCGAGGAGGACACGGGATCGACGAGGGTAATCACGGAGACGAGGAAGACGTAGGAGCGAGGAAGGAGAACACCGGGGAGCTAGTGACGAGGGGGTAGTACGTTCTAGCACCGATCATTGTTCAGGAAGGACTTAAGTAGCTGCTGCGTCCTGATTACGATTCGCTACACCTGGTGCCCCACGTACTCGCCTCCGCAGGGCGTGTCTCGCTCGCTCGGAAATGGAATGTTCGGGCTGGGCTGAGCCTGCAAAGCAATGTGTGGTAAATGGCGACAATTACAGGCTACATTAGAGCAGCCACCCGGCTCGCTCCCCTGTGCTTTAAAAAGGATTCTGCAGCAGCTGCCTCCTGCAAGCTGAAGGCTGGTGACACCTTTTTGTTTTCCTGAAAAATGTAAATAGAATCCTCACCTGAAAACCCTCATGAGATAATGACGCCATGCATTAGGTGCTAATCATCCTGCTAAATCCCTGTTCATGTGATTGACGTAAATCTGAAAATCCATAGGATTAAATGAGAATACATTGTTAAAATTCTGCTCTCTTTACTGTAAATACTGTAAATATTGTAAATATTCTGATCCCTCTGATTCTGATCACTCCAATTCCTGTTATTTGTATTATTCTTTTGCACATTCCGCAAGGCATCGGCACTTTCAATTTCACTGCACATCCTGTATGTGTGCATATGTGACAAATAAACATCTTGGATCTTAGAAATCTGTTGGTACTGAGGTGTGGTCTTCGCTTATGGAATCGCACATCGACACGTAGCCTCCCTTGCACCCGGCTGACTGTATAATTACGTGGAAATGCTCCACGATTCTTTGTGGTGATTCACACGGTATGCTAATCTGCATTGACCTACATTTGCGTTACAGTGTCTATGTTAATAGTTCTGCGTTCATCCCCATCTGCTGTGACGCGTCCCCTGTGCTGACGAGTCAGGTTCATCTGAGTTTTCGGGAGGGCGGATCTGCCCCTACAGCGGGAGGCGTCGTCGTAACAACCGAGCAAAGTGTTACCGTGCCGACAAAACACAGTTGTCATAGCTTCACCAAGTCTCGCGTCCACAGAGTCAACTGTGCAATCCTCTTCGCCACACACGCTTGCACGAGCACACACACACACACACACACACACACACACACACACGCACGTAGGCAGGCATGCACGCACACACGCACCCATACACACACAGACACACACACACACACACACACACACACACATAAGCCCCCTCGCTAAGTATTTTGTTGTGAGATTAGTTTTTTTGATATAGATTTATATATATATATTGTTTTATATAGATATTATAGATAGCCATAATTTTCCTACTAGTCACGTTCCCTGTGAATATATAAAATATCCGTGGAACTTATACTTGTGTCTGTTTCTCCCTTTGTTTACTCACTGACTACTGATCGTGTCTGGGTCCTAACACTGTTTCCGTCAATCCGCGCTCATTTACATGTCGGCAACTGATCGGTGGAAGAGAGAGATCTGAATGGATAGAGAGACGCACAACAGACGCCCTCTGGTGTCGCAAGACACATTAAGTCGACGTAAAATTGTAATTGGTAAATGTTGACCTCTTTTCCTGCACATCCTTAATTCATTCATTTCCGTTCAACATTTTTCTCTTTGTGCCATCGTGGTGCTGAAGGGATCGGACCCTACCCACCCACACACACACACACACACACTCTCTCCCTCTAACAGCCTACATGGATTTGGCTGTGCATGCCAAGAGTATCGCTGCTTGGTGGCAAACCCACGCAAAGCCTGTGTCACATCGTTAGCCAGGGAGGATGCTGTGCTGTGGACCTGCCTTAGAGCGTGCCCAGTCAATCCAGAATGGAGTTAGCTTTCTGTTTTTGTTGGTTTAAACATATGGTCTTCTTATGATCTTCAACGTAGTAATCCATGTCACTTTGCTGAAAACGTTCTTTTCTTCTGTGATGTCAAAAGCAGCCTTTTCGGACGACGCGAGCAGGTACACTAATGCCACAGCGTATGTGTGTGTGTGTGTGTGTGTGTGTGTGTGTGTGTGTGTGTGTGTGTGTGTGGAGCCTGGTCTGGGCAGCGAAAGGGTTTATATTGAGGCCTGTGCGTCCGATAGAGGGTTATACGCTTCTCGGACACTTCCTAGAACTCCCAGCCCAAAACAGCCTGAGCCATTTTGCTTTTCTCATTGTGTTGAAATAGGAGCTGTAACAAGGGGCTCCCGTCTGCCTGAATGTGACAACAGGAGGATGTGAGCAACCAGGGAACAAATCAATAGGACTCACCGTGATGTGGCCGTTGATGACGACCTCTTCGGCGAAGCGCACCTTGACCGGGTTGGATTTTAACTTGGCCTTCTTGGCGGCACTGATGAACGCAGACTTTGGTGACTTGTGAAGAGCGGGAGACCGAGAGACAGAGAGAGACAGAGAGAGAGACAGAGAGAGACAGAGTGAGAGACAGAGAGACAGACACACAGAGAGAGAGAGAGAGAGAGAGAGAGAGAGAGAGAGAGAGAGAGAGAGAGAGAGACAGAGAGAGAGAGGCAGAAGAGACACAGAGAGACAGAGAGAGACAGAGAGAGACAGACAGAGTGCACAGAGAGAGAGAGAGACACACCGAGAGACAGAGAGAGAGACACAGAGACACAGAGAGACAGAGAGAGAAAGAGAGAGACGCCATGTGCCTTCTTATAACAAGGGGGTTTACATCAAAACCTTTCTAGCCTCAGAGTTGATTTAATTGAAGCAGTTCTGTGTGTGAGGAGGGGAAGAAGGGGTGTGGGGTGCGGGGGAGAGATGGGGCATTTGTATTGTTCTGTTGCACATTCCGCTGAGGCATCGCACTTTCAATTTCACTGCACATCCTGTATGTGTGCATATGTGACAAATAAACATCTTGGATCTTAGAAATCTGTTGGTACTGAGGTGTGGTCTTCGCTTATGGAATCGCACATCGACACGTAGCCTCCCTTGCACCCGGCTGACTGTATAATTACGTGGAAATGCTCCACGATTCTTTTGTTGGTGATTCACACGGTATGCTAATCTGCATTGACCTACATTTGCGTTACAGTGTCTATGTTAATAGTTCTGCGTTCATCCCCATCTGCTGTGACGCGTCCCCTGTGCTGACGAGTCAGGTTCATCTGAGTTTTCGGGAGGGCGGATCTGCCCCTACAGCGGGAGGCGTCGTCGTAACAACCGAGCAAAGTGTTACCGTGCCGACAAAACACAGTTGTCATAGCTTCACCAAGTCTCGCGTCCACAGAGTCAACTGTGCAATCCTCTTCGCCACACACGCTTGCACGAGCACACACACACACACACACACCACACACACACACACACACACGCACGTAGCAGGCATGCACGCACACACGCACCCATACACACACAGACACACACACACACACACACACACACACACACATACACGCACACACACACACAAACACTAACAATCCATCAATGGTGTTTCCCAATTATGTATGTTGAATAAATAATAAACAAATAATCACTATAAAAATAAAACAAACTCACTGCGTATGGCTGAACAACAGTCAACACAATGGACTCTTTGCAGCTCCTGTAGGACACACACACACGCACACACACACACACACACACACGCACACACACACGCACACACAGACGCACACACACACGCACACAGAAAAGCCTGTTATTCAGGAATTGATTCATCTTTATTTAACATACATGTAATCTGACATTGTAATTGTAATTTTCTCTTTTTTGCCTCCTTCCTACGTTGCCGGCCATGTCACAAGCGTTTCACTGCAATAGAGCATCCATGCCACCATAGAGCACCAGCCATAGAGCACCCATGCAGCCATAGAGCACCCAGCCATAGAGCACCCATGCAGCCATAGAGCACCCAGCCATAGAGCACCCATGCAGCCATAGAGCACCCATGCAGCCATAGAGCACCCAGCCATAGAGCACCCATGGGGGAGGGCAGCACCCGCCCGCTGCTCGTTGACAAGAGGAAGAACGATCCGTGCTTTCACGTCAGCGTCGCCAAAAGTCTCCAATGACACCAGAAAAAGTCGCTAGATTTGTCGCTAGTCACTTTTTTGAAAAAGAGTCGCTAGAGGGTCTGAATACTCGCTAAATATAGAGACGAAGTCACTAAGTTGGCGTGACTTCATCCGCACGCGCCCAATCAGTTTCTTCTTCTTCTTCTTCTTGTTTTACGGCGGTTGGTACATCCGTTTACACATGCGCAGGTGTAAAAGAACCTGATGAACGTATACATGCGCCGAAGAAAACAGATTATTCGTCAAAAACCAAGCTGTGTTAATCGGATTTCTCATAAACCGATAAAGGCCTTTATCCAATAAAGGTTATCGGACTATGCTGTATACATGACCACTTGAATAATCTGGTAACTCCAGAAATCAGATAATGATCGGTTTATTCTGTGCATGTAAACGTGCTCAGTGACATGGATCTAATGAGACGCATGGAAAGACAGTTGAATCATGGCGCACAAAGCAAGCTAGCATAGCATAGCGTCGGCGTGCTAGGTCTACTGACGTGAGATACAGCAAGGATTCTAAATAATAGCACGCAATGCGGTGCACTATGCGAATGATTTATTTATGTAAATTCACATTGAGCTGTGATTCTATTTATAAAATGTGTCCTTGTGGACTAGTAAAGAGCATTTAACACTGGGTGGGCACTCTCCCACCTTCTGTCAGCCTCACAGTGAATTACGAGGAGCAAACTGAAGCACAGCATTTGCAAGAGAGGTTGATAGACTGCAGTAAACCGTGTGCATCCAACGTAGGCGTAGAGAGAAAGGATCCTGAGTTGTGGCGTTATCCTGGCCGACTGCAACACTGTTTCCTGTCTCTTACTTCCGATATGAGCCATTTACGTGAAACGCTGTTTAAAGGAGACATATTATACCACCAGGTGTGTGCGTGATTAGCCATTCCAAACGGCCTCAAAAACCGGTTGGAATGGCCCCCACTTGCCTTACCAGCCTACCCAGTGGACTCTAGCAACTGGTAGGCTGGTCTACCCAGCATACATCTGGGTGGACACTCCACTTGTGATGTCAAGTTGGGGCCATTCCGACCGGTTTTTGAAACCGCTTAGAAGGGCTAATAACGCTCATACCTGGTGGGATAATAGGAGTCCTTTAAGTGAAACGCTCTGGTTTACCCAGAGATTTTAGGTCATCTGCCTTAGAGATTATTAATCCTAATCTAAAGTCTGATTTGTGAGACTGCATCCACCGATGTGTTACTGCAGTAACAGTACAGGCGGCGGCCATGTTGGACTTGAGTGTCCCATCACCTGACGAGGTCGATCACCCGCTCCCTGGGCGCCGAGCCAACGGGTTCCTCGTTGATCATGACGATCTCATCCCCGGGAACCAGTCTGCCTTCCGAGGGTCCGCCTGGGAACACACACACACACAGATATACAGAAACACACACACACACACACACACACACACACAGAAACACACATACACAGAAACATACACAAAGATACACAGAAATACACACACACACACACACACACACACACACACACATGCACACACACACACAGAAACACAGTGTTTAGAGATGCACATGACATGAGGTAAGGCGATTCTTCCTGATTTTCCAGTGTTTGTTGTTTTCCCTCCTCTTCCATTCTGCTGTAAATGGCGGCCACACCCCCTAATGCATGCATGTCTGTAGGGGCAGGATGTCTATCAACACTTAAAATCCTTGCAGAATTTTCAACCGATTTTGGTTGGTCAAGTTTTGTGATACAAGATACCGTGTTACCGTGTTTCATTCATAGCGGTAAAATCACCATGTCACCATCAAATGTTATTCCCTGTAGCTTAGTGCTGGTGTTTCTTTCTGTGGAATGTCGAACAGCAGCACAAAAAAATCACAAGTGGGAATGTCCACCTGTATGCTGACTAGATCAGTCTACCAGCCTACCCAGTGGACTGTACCGACAGGTAAACTGATCTAGTAATCATACATCTAGGTGCACATTCCCACTTGTGATGTGACTGGTAGTCACATGGCAATTGTGAAACGGCTCACAATGGCGAATCACACTCACACCTGGTGGCATAATAATATGTCCCCTTTAAAATGGATAACTTGACAACTGATTTTGTGTGTGGTAATGCTGTTGACATCATTGGAGCAGGACAATCAGAAGCTGTGGTTCATAGGTGAGTTTATTCACCTGGCGTGACGGAGCGAACCACCACGGGTTTCTCACTTCCTGCTACGAAGCCGAAACCGAGGACTGGGTCTCGCCGCATCTCCACCCTCCGCGGGGCCGGGGCTACGAACTTGTCCCCCTCGAAGTGGACCTCCTCCAAGGAGCCGCTGTGAGAGAGGAGGCTGTGTGTGTGGGGGGGAGAGAGAGAGACAGGCCACATCGGAGGTCACTTCATAGAGGAAGACATAGGCTAATAGGCTAATACATTTTCATTGACATTGACATTTACATTTAGGGCATTTGGCAGACGGTTTTATCCAAAGCGGCTTACAAAGAGTACATTTGTTGAAGGTCAATATATCACTGTGGTACATAAAGATAAGAATAGAGCAGGTGTCAAGCATTCATAATTGCAATTGGTTATCAGCTTATAATTAACAATTATCAAATATATATAAAAAAACATGTGGGCCTTCATTAGCTAATGCACCACAGGTGTGCAGCCTCGCCCAGCCCCAGACTCGTAACTCAGGCCAGGTGAGGCTGCATAAACCAGCCACCAAGCACACACACACACACACACACACGCACTACTATATGGATACACACTGTTCTTGTGTGTGTGTGTGTGTGTGTGCATGTGCGTGTGTGTGTTTGGAGATCTATGATGTGATATGATGTGATATATGTCAAATATTTTAGAACATACTCTTGTTCTATACTCATAGTCAAGTCAAGTCAGTTTATTTATAGAGCACATTTAACAAATCAAACAAATGTTGACCAAATCAAATGTTGACCAAATCAAATGTTGACCAAATTGCCACACGGATGGTCAAATCTAAAAACAGACATAAATAATAGGATATAAGTACATTAATAAAAGCATCTCTTCACCCGTGTTCCAGGTTGATGGTTCTGTTTGTTTGTTTTTGTTTAACTGTTTGTTTGTGCCGTGAAGCTTCCATTGGCACCTGTCCTGTCTGATCTCTGCATGTGGGTCCACCTCCCACCCACTTGTTTGGTGGAACATATTTTGGGGGTAATCTGGCTCTAAAATGGCTCAATCCCGGCCAAAAGAAAACGGCAGATCAAACAGTAAAATACATTTTCAGGCTTTCCAGCGGCGCAGGTTGTTGCTGCTGTTGTTGTTGTTGTTGTTGTTGATGTGTCACAAAGTGGCGACGACGACGACGATGACTGCATCTGCTCCTCTATGCTGAGATGTCCACTAATTACATGGGCTGTATGTCGCCAATCGGCCTTTGCTTAATCCACTGTCACAGTATAGGCCGAGTGTGTTTCCAGGCAGAATGTTGAGCGGTACGCTGCCGCCATCATAACGTATTCCTCCTGTCTCGCTCCAGGTTAACCCACATGCCACATCTCTGCTGGTGGACCCTGGGCTGATACTATACTATACTATACATGTACATCTTAAAACACACCATTAAATATGAAACACTCCAGCCACCAAACCATGCAGGCACCATGAATAAAAGGAAAGGAATGTGTCTTTGTGTCTCTTCCTTCCTGTGTTCTGCTAACCGTGCAGTGTTTCGTGCAGTGTGTGTCCTTAGCGCTGCGCCAGCTAACAGGGGCCGTGCAAGAAGTTAGCTAGCAGGGGCTGCGCACCAGCAGCTAACAGGGGCCGCGCCAGCAGCTAGCTAGCCGGGACGCACAAGCAACCAGGAGGAGCAGCTAGCATTGGCCGTGCAAGTGGTTAGCAGGGCCGCACGGCAGTTAGCATGGCCGCGCAAGCAGCTAACAGGGACGCGCAGTAGCAGTAGCTAGCGGGGGCCGCGCCGCAGCTAGCAGGGGCCGCTCTTCTGGCGCCACATGGTGCTGGAAGAGTTGGTTAATTAGGGCCGTCGGCTGGCGGCGAGGCACGATGTAATTCACCGTTATTCTTGACATGTACTATTCACCGTTAATTGCTAACAATTAATTTGTCAGGGAACGAGAAGGGATTGTCTCTGTGTGTGTATGTGTATGTGTGTGTGTGCGTGTGTGTGTGCATGTGTGTATGTGTGTGTGGGTGTGATAAAATGAAAAAAAAGACGCACATAGCCTAAGACTGAGTTTTACACTCTGTTTTTCAGTGGCGAAGTGTCGCGACGGAAGCGGTGTTGCGCGCATTTCAGATGCGGCGTTAATTACAGGACAGATGCGGATTAAATGAAAGAGGAAACGTGAGATCAGAGCGGATTCCAGCAGAGATGACTTGGGGCTGTGATGTCGCAAGACTATTCATTATGAATTTGACACGACTAACGTGAGTGGAGGTGAAATAACCACATAATATAATAGGATGTTTATCCTTAGTTGTATCCTTATTAGCCTCCTTCACACCAAGTCACACACACTCCTGCAGGATAGACAGTGTCGAAGATGTTGGCTATACGGGTCAATATGTCCCAATAGCAAACTGTGTGGAGTTAGCAGAGTGCCCTAACTCCAAAGAATATGTTTTACAAATGCTCCACAATTTGCAGATTCACACACACCGTGCTTTACAAATACAAAACACACCTCTCAAACAAATACAATGTGTTTTGCAAGTAAAAATGCTACTTGCAGACAAATAAAGGGCAGGTTCCACAACAGTAAACAAAGAATAGAAATGAATAAACCCCATTGTGCATGTCTGCATTGTCGGTTATGCAACACACCACAGAGAATGTCCTTCACATAAGCCTGCAGCAGGTTCATTTAATTTAATTTGTCTCCGCCTAAGACTCACTCCACTATACGTATACTCCCTCCCATACTTAATTCAAATTAATATAATTTTGGATAATAATATACAACAATAATTAACAAATATTATATTATTGACCTATTAGGGAAAATGTACAATGTTCAACAAATAACTAAATGTTACTAAATGTATACGTCGTAAATTAGTTTGCGTAACTAACCCTTTTTGGATCATTGCAAAGGAACACCAGATCAATTAATCAATTTTAATTTCATAGCCTCATATTTATTAATAGAATTATAATGGAAAATAAATGAATGTGATTATATTGCTACCCAATAACTGGCGCACATTTAAAAACAGAGGTTTATAAATACCTACATACGTACATACATACATTCACTGACACGTATTTCATGTAACTATTCTCGACGAGTTAAAAATGTATAATTTCCATAATGAATGACCCTGTTAGCGACACCGCTTGAGAGAGTAACCATGAGTGTTACATGAAGAGGCAGTGAGTGGTACTATGGCTTCCATAGCCTCCCATTTCATGAGGGTACATAGGCAATATCCTGATATGAGAACAGATATCATCTTAGATTTTGGATATCCTAGTATATGCAGTGTAAGTGTTGTCTGTTCCCATTTTTAAACTTGCATTACAGGGAAGACGACTGTGACTGTTCTGGCTGTTCTATTATTTGCACTCAAGTTCTTAACATAATAACAATATTCAGTACTTTTCATGTGTCAAATATTGAATTCACAATTCAAGAGTATCCAAAAATAGTGGTGGTTAGTGGTTATGTGATGATTTTCCGTAAACTATTGATTGAATCACCAGAAAATATGGCATATATGCTGATATGTATCGTCGTCGAGATATTAAAAGATTGGGATATCGGGATGGGAGATTTTGGCCATATTGCACACACACACACACATAGACACACACACCTGGAGCACTGGATAACCCCCCACACCCCCCAAAACACACACCGATGACAACAACAATCTACACGCCACCGATCTGCTGTACACTTCGTCTCTGTGGTTTGTAGCGACAAGAACATTCTCCGGGGACGTGGGTGCCTTTTGGATTATCGTTGCTTCCTGTAACACATCAGCCCAGATACGATGTTCCCGCCTCTCTGCGTGTTGAGTGTCTTGTGTAATTTGAACATGCGGATGAATTGGACTTTAATGGATGATTAGGTGACAGTCACTAATCTCTGCTGTGTTCTGGCTGCGCCACTTTTCCAAACAGTGATCGTGCTTATAGGGTTTAGTGTTTAGCAAAAGAGGAAATATATTACATTACAGCCCACTTCCCCTGGAATCAGTTTTCATGCTCTAGATATAAATAGATGTGTTCGCCAGCGTGCTTCCTTAAAAGTGCAATGTGGCCAACGTTCAAATTAGTCCTCCACAACACAGGGGGCAGCATATTACCAGAAAGTTGTGGTGGCCTTGAGGAACAAAGTGGTGGAGGCAGTACGACTAACTTAAGTAAATATAACAAATATCTCATGCATAGACGACTTGCATCGAACTGATATTTCTTCACATTATGTTCTAATTTGAGGTTCATTTTTTACTTACATATTGCTCCTTTAATGATCCTTGATGAATAAAAGTTATTCTACAATCCAGCCTGATATTATGTATGTGTGTGTGTGTGTGTGTGTGTGTGTGAACTGTCTATGTATGTACTTCTGTAACAAAAAGACAATAGTTTTATAACAATGCATGTGTCCTCAACATCCTCTGATGCCTGCTGACACACACACACACACACACACTCTCTCTCTCTCTCTCTCTCTCTCTCTCTCTCTCTCTCTCTCTCTCTCTCTCTCTCTCTCTCTCTCTCTCTATTATTTATGGCTGCTATTTAAATTTAGAAAGCAGAGAGCTTCTGTGTGTGTGTGTGTGTGTGTGTGTGTGTGTGTGTGTGTGTGTGTGCATGCGTGCATGTGTGTGTGTGTGTGTGTGTGTGTGTGTGTGTGTGTGCATGCGTGCATGTGTGTGTGTGTGTGTGTGTGTGTGCATGCGCGTGCGTGCATGTGTGCGTGTGTGTGTGTGTGTGTGCTTCCAGCGGTGCCACGGCTCCTCGCCTCTTATGTAACCCCTCAGACATCACAGTGCTCGTGCGCCGACACACGTGTGTGTGTGTGTGTGACAACTTTCCCCTCCTCACACCATCATCAGTATCATCACACCAAACAATCCTCCTAACCCAGAAGAAAATACTAAATAGGAAACGATCTACGATGTCAAACAGTGCAGTAGAATCACCACCATCATCACCGTCATATTGCTTAATATTTGTCCGGTGCTCAATTAATAAATAACAGGCAGCAGACACACAGACAGGTGATTCAAAAGAACACAACTCAGTAAGAACGGGGGTTCTGTTTCCATCACCGGCACAAGAAGAGGAGGAGGAGGAGGAGGAAGAGGAGAGGAAAATCATCAGCGGGAAAAATTAACGAGGAGGAAAGTGGCGGGATACGTTGTGGGAATATTTTTCTAAATCGTCTGAACTGACTGCACGCATCAGCGCGTCTGGGATACAGATGGAGGCTAAATTAAAAAGCAAAACAAACAAACAAAACAAAGTCCACATCTTGCAGTTTGTTCCACATCCCGCAGTCCACATCCAACGTCATTCTCTCTTTTCGTGCCTTATATTTGTGCCTTAATCACACACTGATTAAGGCACAAAAATAAAAGAAAGCAACACTAGATTTCCAGTCCACTCGATGCACAGCCACACGTATCAAACCACATTTAAAAAGGAGACTCGTCTTCACTTTACCTGTCGACCACCGATCGCCTCTCGAGATTCTGAACGCTCGATTATGCTGAGAGAGTCGCCGTTACATCGTGGAGGAATTGAAGCGCTTGCATTGAAAAAAAAATAACCCCTGAATTCAGCGGCAGAGGCGATGGCACACACACACACACACACACACACACACACACACTTGCATACATCCACACAAACGCACTGCACATACAAAGCACGGCAGGCGTTCTCCAGTTAAGCAGGCTGGCTCATGTCTGTGCGAGGACCGCTTGCCTCACAGTGAGTGAGTAAGGGTGGCTGCGTGTGTGTGTGTGTGTGTGTGTGTGTGTGTGTGTGTGTGTGTGTGTGTGTGTGTGTGTGCATGAGCAGGCAATGGCTGCACATCAGTTCCATGGGGGAAGAGGGAAGGGAGGTGTGGGGTGGAGGCACGGAGAGGTGTGGGCGTGTGGGGGGTGGAGGGTGGAGGGTGTAGTAGGGGGAGAAGTTCAGTATTCTGAGCGCACCAAACGAACACGTGGACACAAAAGCGCGCCTGCACCCCTCTCGCATGTGTGTGTGTGTGTGTGTGTGTGTGTGTGTGTGTGTGTGTGTGTGTGTGTGTGTGTGTGTGTGTGTGTGTGTGTGTGTGTGTGTGTGTGTGAGTGTGTGTGACGCAGTGAGATTAATCACAGGTTGCCAAAGCCAAGAAGGGGGTGGTTAGGGATAAACAGGGTTGAAGGTGATGAGGAGAGGGAGAACGGAAGCCCCCTCTTGTTTGAGAAGTGGTGGTTGGATTATTTTGTTATTTCGGTAGCTTGTGGTGTGTTCCGTGTTTCCTGTTTCATGGCAGGGGCGGTGGGGAGGGGGGTCTTACTTGATGTAGCAGTCACGCTCCTCACTACTGGCACCCATGTTGTCCCACCCCATTGGGGGGTCCCTGTGAAGCCACCCAGGAGGAGCCTGGCGGGGGTGGCTGGGGGCGGTGGCCAGCCCGACGCCTTGGTTCTGTGGCTGGACGTAGAGAGAGGCAGAGAGAGGCAGAGAGAGGCAGAGAGAGGTAGAGAGAGGCAGAGAGAGGCAGAGAGAGGCAGAGAGTGGCAGAGAGAGGCAGAGAGTGGCAGAGAGAGGCAGAGAGAGGCAGAGAGAGGCAGAGAGTGGCAGAGAGAGGCAGAGAGTGGCAGAGAGGCAGAGAGAGGCAGAGAGAGGCAAGAGAGAGGCAGAGAGAGGCAGAGAGAGGTAGAGAGAGCAGAGAGGGCAGAGAGAGGCAGAGAGAGGCAGAGAGAGGCAGAGAGGGAGAGAGAGGCAGAGAGAGAGAGAGAGAGAGAGAGGCAGAGAGAGGCAGAGAGAGGCAGAGAGGAGAGAGAGGAGAGGGAGAGAGAGGAGAGAGAGGAGAGAGAGGAGAGAGAGAGAGAGGAGAGAGAGGAGAGAGAGGAGAGAGAGGCAGAGAGAGGTAGAGAGAGGCAGAGAGAGGCAGAGAGAGGTAGAGAGACAGAGAGAGGCAGAGAGAGGTAGAGAGAGGCAGAGAGAGGCAGAGAGAGGTAGAGAGAGGCATTCAGGCATTGTGCCCACAGATGATGATACAATGTTGGGCATGTGCAAATAGCGGCAACAACACCATCAGAAAATATTTTTGAAAATAAACAAACCAAAGAATCCTCCCCTCCCTCCCTCCCTCCCTCCCTCTCTGCTCCCTCCCTCCCTCCCTCTCTGCTCCCTCCCTTGTATTCCACGCACCTGTGATTGCAGGCAAGATGGATTCCCCCTGAACCTATCAGGGAAGAGAGGTGCCCTGATTGGTCAGCAATGAGCAGGGCGGGGGCGGTCTCTAAAATCTTAATTGTCTCATCCAAAGGCAGACGCAGTCCACTAGAAACAGATGTTCTCACAGCGCACTGCACTCACGCAAAGCCAACGGATTACTGGGCCGTTCCTAACAGATGACACTCAAATAATTGGAGAACGGATTCCTTTATTTATATTTAAGACCGTGCATCATGTATGCTCATGAATCCTGTATTTCATACATTTCACTGTATTAAATACGGATGAAAATGTCTGCTGAATGACGAAATAGTAAACTAGATTAGTGATAGCACTCAGTAGCAGTCAGTGGATCCAAAGTCAAATGCCTGGTGATGTAACAGGGGGCACAGAGCGAAGCAATTTGAGGGCTGAGACATTAGTTTTGTTACTTGGTGTCAGCAAAATTTTCATTCGGGTTTTAATCGAGATAACTTTATCTGGGTGGAGAATGACAGAGAAAGCTAACTTGGAAGGGGGGCAGACATGGACAATGGACAACTCCATTGTGTGATGGACTACTGAACTTTATAATAAAGCCATATATAAACCATATACTGTATAATATTCAGAAAGGTGATTCTTGTGTTAAAGACTACAAAAGTCTCAAAAAAAAATGTGTGTATTACACCACAGCCTTTCATGACCCATATCATATTAGCATTTAGCTATTAAATGCAAACACAAACACACACACATACACACACACCCAGACACACACACACACACCCGGCCACACACACACAAATGTACACACACACACACACACACACACACACACACACACACTTCAGTCCCTGCGTCTCTGCTATGTGTGTGTGTGTGTGTGTGTGTGTGTGTGTGTGTGTGTGTGTGTGTAGGTATGCCGGTGCGTTATGTCACTTCAGAGGCGGGTGGGTGTGCTCTTACAGGCTCTTCGCATGCATTATACAAAGCTCCTCCTCTTAATGTTTCCCTGGTTGAAGATAATGCACCACAGAGCTCCTGTCCGTGACCGTGTGCGTTGACGTGTTGCCGTGTGTGTGAGCGCCGAGAGAGAGAGAGAGAGAGAGAGAGAGAGAGAGAGAGAGAGAGAGAGAGAGAGAGAGAGAGAGAGAGACTGAGGAAAGCATATTGCTGCGTCCTCCTGCTCCTCCTCCTCCTCCTACTCCTCCTCTGTGAGACGCATGGGGGGTAGCGACCATCGGCGGGGAATGCATAGGTTCATTATCATCCTCACGTCAGAAAATATACAGAACACTAGTGGCGGGAAAAATTAATTCAGTTTCCAAAAGAAATGTAGTCCACAGTACATGCACTCACTCATAGTTTGACTACATAACTTATTACAGAACTTATGACATACATACATGCAATCATACATGGTCTGTACTCACCTTATTCTATTTTTTCATATTTTTTTGTTCATTATATTGCCTTGTTGTTTATCCAATCACATCGATTAAAACAGCCATGATGTCACCGAGATGAGACTGTATGATTTGATAGAGAGGAGAGAGGAAGAGAGCGAAGAAAACGCTGTACCATGTTTCTCCATGGTGTGTGTGGTGTATGTGTGTGTGTGTGTGTGGTGTGTGCGTTCGTGTGTGTGTGTGTGTGTGTGTGTGTGTGTGTGTGTGTGTGTGTGTGTGGTGTGTGTGTGTGTGTTTGCGTGCATATGTGCGTCGTGCTTGGTGTGTGTGGTGTGTGTGTTGTGTGTGTGTGTTGTGGTGTGTGTGTGTGTGTGTGTGGTGTGTGTGTGTGTGTTTGCGTGCATATGTGCGTTCGTGCTGGTGTGTGTGTGTGTGTGTGTGTGTTGTGGTGTGTGTGTGTGTGTGTGGTGTGTGTGACTGGGTGTATGTGTGTGTGTGTGGTGTGTGTGTGGGTGCGTGTGTGCGTTCGCGTCGTGTGTGTGTTGTGTGTGTATTGTGTATGTGTGTGTGTGTGTGTGTGTGTGTGTGTGTGTGTGCATGTGTGTGTTTGTGTGTCCGGGTATATGCGTGTGTGTGTGTGTGTGTGTTCTCTGGGTATTAGTGAGTGCGTCCAAATAAGTATAGATTTATCTGACCCCACAGCACAGCAACAGCAAGCAGACAGAGGTTATTGTCGAGTATTTTTAGAACATGTATCCTCCGGCCAAATAAATCGGGTGACAACAACACAACACAACACAACACAATGGGCTGCTGCTGCAGCAAACTGCATACCGTTCACCTCATCGATGTGTTCCACTTTTGTGTTCCTGACTTCCGAATGTAATAACCTCCGGTTTTACAGTATACTTACAAAAAAACACCTGCTTACCAGAACAGAAATCTTTCATGAAGTTATAATTGGCTTGGCAGAGAGCGCAGTATATTTAAAAGTTATTCGAAAAAAGGGTGTTATCTTTCTGCCGACCCTCTGCCGTCTTGCGCTGATACCAAGTGTGTACCCACACAGATTCGGTTAAGCTCTGTATGAATGTGCCTTGGCGATGCAGCTGTACGCGGTACTCACGGCTTCGGAGGATGGACCATCAAAACAGCCGCATTCTGACGTGACAGACAGTCCGATCAAGTCCATCCTCGTTATCTTGGGCTCCCAATCTTGTCTTTTCTTTTGTCTCTTTCCCAGGATGCACAGAGCCTAGACACCGCTATCTTGTTTTTGTTATGTTTTTAATATGTACACAGTATATGTATGTATATATATATATAGTATATATATATATATATATATATATAGAGAGAGAGAGAGAGAGACAGAGAGAGAGAGAGGGAGAGCGAGCTAGGTAGTGTATTGTATACCAGTGAGGACTGAGAAGTCAAAGTCTCAGTCGTGTAATCGCTTACAAAGCAGCAGACAAGGGTCCAGCCACTGTTGGGACAGTGAAACTGATCCTTCTCAGCAGGCATTAATAAATGATGTCCGCACTGTCACACAGGCCTGAGTAATGGAGCACCAAGTGGGCAAACCATGCTACACAATTCATGAACAGCTTAGCCAAGAGTCAGCGGCAGGACAATTAACAAAAATAACTTGTTCTGGCAATATTCAGCCCCCCTCGCCCTCCCCTTTCCCTACTTGGACGAGAAGCCCCGGGCTTGTAAGTAAAAGTACTACAAAAAACCGTCTTTGTGTCTGTCGTGTACCTAGGCGGTAATTTACCTACGCTGACCTATATAGTGAATCTGAGATGGGATTTCTCTGCAGTTGCAACCAAACACCTAATTACAGAAACGATCCCCTCGTATAGTGAATGCAAGAGCAAGAGTAGGCTAATATAAATGCAAATGGGATTGTCCGGGTAATATACGTGGAAATATAACAGAACTAATCAATCCCAATTGAACTTATGTTCTAATTGGAAGCCTATAAGTCAAACTAAAATAGAATATTATCATTGTCATCGTATAGTCACGCGTGGTCGTGACCATGGTGACATGCAACACCAACAACGTCAATAGTCGCTTCTAATCCTCACACGTCGGGTGCAAGTCTTTTGTGAACGTCCCCGCGGACGCCAATAACTTCGGGGGTCACTCATGAAATTTGAATGAAGGAAGAGATCCTTCCGCGATCGCCGTTCCACTCTCACTTGTCTTTGTATGAAACTTGGCCGCCTACAGGAGCAGCTCTCCACGGTGTCAGTCTGCGTGGCCGGGAGCAGCAAGACTTCTGCTCACGGAAACCTGTTTTTAATGGAATGAGCCGCTGTTAAGAAGACCGTGACATTCAATTATGTCTGAATAATTAATATGAACGCAGAATAATATTCGCGGCGGGTTTTGACAATTAATAAACACTGCAGCGGTGCAAAATCCCCCCCATTGTTGCGATTAAGGGATCATGGCCTTGTTGTTTATATGCCCATTCAGATTCTATTAGCCTCGCAAATATGAATGCTTGAATCCTCCTCTATTCTTAACTTCATGTCCCACAGTGATATATTGCTGTCTCCTTTAACAAATCTACTCTTTGTAAGTCGCTTTGGATAAAAGCGTCTGCCAGATGCCCTAAATGTAAATGTATTTGTTTATATTTCTCATTCCTGCTGCCCCTTTTGCTGTACATACTGTACATATTGTGGTTATTCTGATCCCTCCATTTCATTGTTATTTGTATTGTATTGTGTTGTATTGTTCTGTTGCACATTCCGCTGGGCATCGCCACTTTTTCATTTCACTGCACATCCTGTATGTGCATGTAACAATTAAGTAAACCTCTTGAATCTTCAATCCTGAATCATTAGCACTACAGAGATATCATATTTAGATGCAGTTGAGCTCCCTGATAACTATTGAGCGATTGTTTGCGAGCTGTTTGTGTGTTTGGAACGACGCAGAAGCTTTTGTCAGGGAACAGATCGACTCGATTGCACGACGACTTTGCCTCAGCAAGACTCAACATTCCAGACGGCACCTGATGCATCGGGTTGGTTGATGTTGACCTATCACACACACACACACACACACAAAAACACACACATGTGCACGTATACACACACACACACACACACACACACATGCACGTTTATACACATGACACACACACACACACACACACACACACACACACACACATGCACACACACAGTATGCACACACACAGTATGCACACACACACACACACACACACACACACACACACACACTCAACACATGCACATATATATACACACACACACACACACACACAACACACACATGTATGCATACATGCACACACGTAATTTGTCGAGAAGGGTTGATTCACCGGTGCCCGAAAAGCCATGTGATAGTAGGAGAATGAAGGGTGATGTGGGGTTATTGTACATGTTCAGAATTATCATGATGTTGCATGATGATAAGTTTATCATATCCATTTAATGAGATGTTATGGTTCAATTATTGAGAAACATTATGTGTTCATTATGTGTGTATTACCATGTGTATAGTCATTGGGTATAGCATGCCAAGTATATCATATGCCTGGATAAGCACTCAGTCTCAAAGGTTGGCCAAAGGTTGTAGTTCTCCCCTGAAACCACCAGGGAGGCTCTAAAGTTCTAAGAGAAGCTTATAAAAGGGGCAACAAGTGAATGTGCATTCAGAGACAGAGACAGACGGACAGAGAGAGAGAGAGACAGAGACAGACGGACAGAGAGAGAGAGAGACAGAGAGAGAGAGTCATCAGAGATCCATCAGAGCCCCCTAGAGACCAGGAGAAGGTCTCTAGGGGGACTATGAAGAAAACGAAGCGCAAGAAATCTCCGGACATTTTTTTCTTGTTATGTCTTAGGACTCGGCAAGATAGAACTTAGTCAGTTGCGGCGAGTGAACACTTAGGCTATTTTTCCAGTTTAGTTTTACGCTATCTCTCCAGTTTAGTTTAGGCTATTTCTCGAGTTTTAGTTTTAGGCTATATCTCCAGTTTAATTTAGGCTATTTCTTGAGTTCAGTTTTACGCTATCTCTCCAGTTTAGGTTTAGGCATTGGTTTTGACGGTCTGACCGTGAAGCTTCCCAGCCTTATTTTAATAATATTATCAAATTAGATTAGAGGCGTTCGTTTGTGCTTTCGGCGAAGGGGGTAGAGACCCTGGGTGAGTAGAGAACCTTATCTAAACCCGCGTACTACCCTCCCCCCACTAGCCGAATACACCGAGACGGCAATACGATAGAGACCCATCCTGGTCGTTTTATTTGGTTTAGTTTTTTCCTTTTCCATTGCCCGGGTATCAATTTAATCCTATCTAATGTTTTATAACCTTTTTGTACGCCAATTCTTATAAATCCGCTCTCGTCTGGGTGATAAGAACTGCGTCACAGGTGCGGCCCCTCGGCCTAGTACGACCCACGCAGCCTGAATAACCTACAAATGTTTAGTTCAGGTTTTCCTTGTTTTGAGTACTCACAGTATCAATCGAATTAGTGTTAATGTTATTATAACATTCTTATCAGTTTCTCGCTACACCGTTGCTTATAAATAGCGTATATTCCTGCAATATTAACTGCGTCACAGGTGCGGCCTAGTTTCACCCACACAGCCTGAATAACCTAACAATGTTTTAATTCGGTTTTCCTTGTTTTATTAACTCACAGTATCAGTTTACTAATGGTTTATATTAGTTATAGCATTGTTGGGTCCAACTTTGTCACGATGCCCTCTTTGGTATAAATCCGCTATCGTCTGTGTGATAAGAATTGCGTCACCAGGTGCGGGCCTTCGGGCCTAGTACGACCACACAGCCTGAAATAACATAAAAACATTTTATTCGCGTTTCCTTGTTTTTAATAATCCAGTATCAATTTAATAATGTTTAATATTAGTTATAGCATCTTGGTCAACTAGTCACAACGCCTTTTCGTTATAAAATCCACATCGTCTGGGTGATAAGAACTGCGTCACACTCTTCCGCCACACACACACACACACACGAGACGTGTTACAGCACAGCCACACACCACACACACACACACACGCAACACACGAGACGTGGACACACACACACACGCACAACACACACGGGACACACAGGAGACGGTGGACGTGGTTATGCTACACACACACAGGGCGACCTCAGTCAAACAGGAAGAAGCCTGGCGGGCCGAAGGATGGTTATGCGACTGACATATCCTATACACTCTGCGACCGTGGGCGACGACCATCAACTGGACCTGGAGGACAACTTCCACCCGTCCAGCCTACCGCATCTCTCCACGCCGGCCACACAGCGGACCCCTGCGTCTAAGCAGGCCCCTGTCTTAGCCCTAGCCCCTGCACTACCAGCCCCAGCGTCTGCTGTCGTGGTGGCCAGTAAAGAGATCCAACCCAAAGCTCCAGAGCCACCTCGACTGAGAAAAGAATAAGTTTTATTTCATTTTCATTTATTTATATTTTTTATTTTTATTTTTATTTGTGGTTTTTATTTTTATCTTATTTATTTCTTCTCTCTTTCCCATGTTGCTCCATGACCATTCCTCAATATAAATCCAGTCCTCCCACCGGGGGAGGACTTCGAGTACAGTGCCCCTGAAGGATTAGAATTATCATACCTGTAATACTGATGAACTGTATTATGACATGTGTTGCTAACCCTTTGCTATGCATTGCGCTGTGACCCTGCTGGAAGCCCTGCAATAAAAACTATCAAGTAATTGATGAATAGATTCAAGTGGACATTCAATTAAAAACTATCATTAATGACCAGATACAATGTTAGCATGTTTGAAGATCTCAGTTACAGTTGTCTTAGGTTGTTGACTTGTGAGAAGGAAGAAAAAGAAGCTTTAGCTATCAGAGTATATATTGGATGACTAGTACAGATAGCCGGTTCTAAGCGTCAACTTGCTTGTTTGCTACGCACAACTCAAGGATGTCGTAGCTATAAGTCCGCTCGAGTAAGGGCCGTTTTAATATTTCCTGGCAAACCAAAGAGCCACGGATCGCAGCGCGTTAGCCGTAATGCTTAACGTACTATCGGTCAAGGTGGTCATAAATCCTTCCTAAAGCACAATGGGAACTTTGCGTCTGATTCAGGATCCTAATGTCTCTTGCGAGCAGCGTAGCCGTACTTAATAATGCAAGTGTCACGTTGGGTAGCACGCTTCTACCCCCTGATCCCCAGGAGTCTATTGCCGAGTAGTAATTTGTTTATTTTCCTTTATGAAAAATCGAAGCCATGACAGCACAACTGACAACTGATATATATCATCTTTTTGAGTTATTTCACTGTCTTCCAATCGACCATCACGATACACAAGTGAAAGAAAATGAAATGTTCACACAGATTTTAGCTCATCTGCCATCAGACTTTTATTTAAAGTCTGATTTGACACTCACACACACACACTGTAACACACACACACACACTGTAACACACACTCGCTAACACACACTACACACACACACACTACTGTAACACACACACACACACACACACTGTAACACACACACACACACACACACACACACACACACCACACAGTGGTGTGGTGTGTGTGTGTGTGTGTGTGTGTGCGCGCGTGTGTGTCCTGTGTGTTGTTTACTCTGGTCTCTCTGCACTTTGTTCTTTTTTCAGCTTCATAATTTTTTGCATGGCTGAATGCACAACATCACACACACACAATACCAGAAATCAGAGAAACACTATTCTCCCCGTGCCTGTGCTTGTATCGAGAGAGAGTGTGTGTGTGGGTGTGTGTGTGTGTATGTGTGTGTGTGTGTGTGTGTGTGTGTGTGTGTGTGTGTGGGTGTGTGTGTGTGGGTGTGTGTGTGTGTATGTGTGTGTGTGTGTCTGTGTGTGTGTTTTACTCATGGGAAGTGCTGGTAATGTAATTCCCTTTGGATATGTAATCTGTGGCCAAGCAGCCAAACGGCATAGCCTCCTCCTCCTCGTACAGCTAGGTGGAGTCCGGCAAGAGCAGCAGGGCAGGAGCTCAACGGACAAGGGGGTTAAGAGCCTTGTAGTGTACCTCCTCCTCCTCTCCTCTCGCTTCACTCCTTCCGTCTGCACTCTCAAATCTGTCATCGGTCTCTCCTTCTCCCGTCGCCTCATTCCATTCTCTTTTGCTGGCATTGCATATTCCTACCATACATTTATGAGTATAAATCGGATCTGAAGTTATATCATGCGTAGAGCGCAATGCTGAGCATGAGACATGAATATCTTTTTACTGATAATGAATCAAAAAAATATATCTATAAATTAGCATATTAGTAATTAGAGAACTGAATACACTATTTGACATAATACCAGAAGTATACCAATACACTGAAAAGTATAATTGCTCAAGTTTAGTATGTAATATCCCAAAACCAAAAACTCTCAATAGCTGCACAAATGGCTCATAGGTTCGAACTATGATACTTGAAGTGTCAAGATAGAATTGTTCTCCTTTTGTGCTGAACAAAATGGCATTTTGCTCATAACAAGTCCACCAGAGACTACTTGAAAGCAGCTTAGGTAGGTGAGTGGATCACTTGTTCTTGATGTGTTTATGAGTCAGGTTCTGATCTGATCTTGTATCAGTGCCAGTAAGGGGTCATACCTTGTCTCCATAATCTTGCGCAAAGTCACGTCTTTACTGGTAACTCCAGATCTACAAACTCAGGAAAGGTCTGCTCTCACTGACATACTGCAGCTGTGCCATCCACTACTTCTTGCTTATGACTCTTTACTACTCGATTTCTTCTCTTCTGACTTATTATTGTATATACTCCTCAGCACACGAGCTGTCCCATAATCCTGCAATGCAATAAATGTTTTCTTGTCTATAGTAAAGGCCCTGATATGCCTAAGACTAAATCAGAAGATTGTGGATGTTTAGTTTTGTCTGTAGTTTATCCGGGATTTTACTTTTTGACTCTGGGATCTGACGTGATCATCCTTCCTGTGAACATCATTAATGCCGGTTGTCTTGGCCCTACAGCGGGACTCCTTCAAACAAGTCACCCTCGGCCCGCCACCCATCTCCTCTTTTCACTCGCGCCAGCCGGTGAGGACACATCGAAACACACGGTGCCCGCCGACGAGGACATATCGAAACACATGGCGCCAGAC